>JAJMKX010000001.1:0-158539 GCA_030569435.1 Metschnikowia koreensis | reverse complement strand
TCGCAACCTGCACACCACGCGTTATCAGTCTATGCGGCTCTGCGCGGAACGAAATTAGAAGAAAAAGAAATTCACAAAGGCCTTCTCGCAGAAGACACAGACGACACAAGGTGAAGTGAGCTTTAGCAATTTGTATGATTTATATTTCTTCGTTTTTTTTTTTTTTGCTGTTGAAATCCACTTATTTTAAGTACAAAATTTAAAACACTAATTTGCTTTGGAAATTAGTGAATTAAAAAATAGAAAAAAAAAATAGAAATAAGACACTTGGATACGGAATACGAACATGTTGGCCGACGTCAATGCTGACGAAATTGAAGTAATTGACGCAAGGGACTGGACGAGGCCATTATGGGCCAGTAAATTGACGCAGCTATGGGGATATTCCCGGTGAAACAAATAGAAAAAGAAAGAAAAAAGAAATCAAAAACAAAGGTTTGCGGGAAGTAAGAATTGCCGTTCAAGATAAGCACGCACTTCGTAAATGAAACCCCGGAAGCAATCATTTTTACAAGGGAAGCCCCGTTAATGGAGTGATGGGATTTTCAAATATCATTTCTGTTAAAAAAAGTAGAATCACAGAAAAGATATTTTATTGGTTTTGAATTTGTGACGCTTCTAAACATGGCGAAACATGGTTTTTTTTTCGTTCACTCTTGTTTACTTCATCGTGCGCCCAAAACCCCTTCGTCTCCCTTTTTACAAGCTTCAAAAGAGCAAACAATCAACAAGGTGTTCCCCCTGATATTCTGTGTGTATAAAAAAGGCAAAAAAAAAAATAGAAATCGTAAGCCACGGTTAAACACGGCAAATAGCGGCTATTAGAGGAAAACCTAAAGATGTTTCTGGGTTAGATAACGTACGGTATGATTTGAAAAAAGAAAGCACGCCACCTTTTGCTAGATAAGCTGAGCAATCTCGGACTTAAGCGAACGAGGAAGTAATTTTGTGGCTGAAACTAGACAAACAAAAAATCGAGTGAATGGAGAAATAACTGATTCCTAAAAGTATGAATGGGTTTTAACCTACTAGAAGCAACATATAATGGGTGACGAATATAGGGGCATGGTATGATCCCATTAATGAGCCCACTTATCACCCTGTTCTAACTAATTTTCAGATTATCTCAAGCTTACAGTATTAAAGTTTAAGGGTTTAAGGCAGTTGAGAAATTTTTTACATTTGCAACGGAATCCAGCTACTAGTTTAGTGTAGTGTGTCAATGTAAAATGGAGGGTACTACTTTGAAGATCTGGGAATCTCGCTTTCACATGCAATTTCGGACTCGTAATGCCGAGATTTTCTTATCTTTCGTATTCCGTTTATGGCGCGTCCCAGATCAGACCCCGCGTGTGTGCAGTCCACGCAGATAAAAACAGCCTTACATGCACACACCAGTACCTCCTTTATCAGTCGGAAGTGATTTGATTCCGACGCTTGTACAATGAGCTGATTTTTATTGGATACAGGGAATTGTGTCTAAACATTTCCAGAAGACTGTGGCAGACTCTATTAACTGCACCTTCAACGGGTCTATTGGCTAAAAGATGCTGGTTTTTAAGCGGCGGTTTGTTTATTAAAGTTCTGGTCTATTGGCATTTTTACTCCCACCTATTTTGGAAAAAAAACGGTCTAGTAATATTCCGCCTGAATAGCGACTTGAAAGTTTGAAACGAGAACTCAAGTTTAACTTTATGTGTTTTATTGTCACGAACCTTTCTTATTTCTTCATCATCTTCTCCAGTGATTGATTAGGAAAATTTTCCACTACATGTTTGAATGATGAGGATATTCACCACCAAAAGTAATACACTGATAATAAATGGTTGAGCTTAGCAAAATCTAAATCATCCTTCTCTTGGACTCAAGCTTTTGGATCCTGGTTAAGAGGTTGAATCCGATTCTTAATCTGGTATTCCCTCAAGCCCATAGAAACTGCTTATTCTCATTCATTTCGGGATTTTCGGTTTAATTATGCTAGAGGGAGTCTAAAAGCAAAGGTGGCCATTACTGATAAAGGCTTTAAAATCTATGGTTGAATTTTTTTTTTCTATTAGAGATACACATCTTATTTGAAGTGTAGTAGGTACAAGAACAAACAACTTGAAAACTAATACTTGCGGCAAACTACTTTTTGTTGAAACTTTCTTCTCATCAAAGGTTCTTTTAGTTACAGAGTGCTTCTAAAAATATTGTTAAACACATAATTTTATCCTACATGAGTAAGTGATTAACCATTTGAACTTGGCAAAAAGAATCTAGACTAGGTAAGTCAAGTCAAGGTAAGTGTTTCCATAATCTTCCATTCTTTGTGTCTGTTTTGGGTTTTGTTTCTCTATTTATTGTATTAATTGAACGGACTTTTTCACTCATATTCTGTAAGTGAAGAGAATACTTGAGAAGGGTCTCGACTCACTGCAGAAACTACCAACCAGCCACTGCTAAAAGATTTAAAATATTGATTTTTAGTTATAGGCATTGGTATTACACGGTCAAGGAAACATTTGGGCTTTGTGACAGTTTTTACAAATATCAGAGGGAAGACAAATCCATGTGTAAATGACCATAAAGGACTGATAGATTTTACAACAAGTGAAGGTAATAAGCAATTTTTTGGACTCACATTCACTTCAGCTTACGATCGGTGGGTATAGTAACGTTTTTTCTCAGATATATTCGATGCAGTATAAAAAGATGTGGATCATCTACTTCTTTTCTTTCTTCTCTTTCTTCTCCTTCTTTTCTTTCTTCTCCTTCTTGTCCTTCTTTTCTTTCTTTTCCTTCTTTTCCTTCTTTTCTTTCTTTTCCTTCTTTTCCTTCTTTTCCTTCTTGTCCTTCTTCAGTTTCTTGGACTCCTTCTCCTCATCGTCGTCGGATCTCTTTCTCTTCTTAGGAGCCTCCTCCTCCTCGGCATCAGACTCATCGTCCGAGTCCTCAGCGGCAACAGGAGCAGTGGCAGAAGGAGTGGTGGCATCAGCGTCAGCGTTGTAGGCTCTAGCCTCAGTGATCTCGATCTTCTTGGCGTCTCTGGCAACTCTGGAAGTAGTTCTCAAGTCTCTACCTTCCAAAGCACTCAATCTGGACTCGACCTTAGCACGGACCTCCATTCCGAAGTCACCGCTGTCATCTCTGTCCTCAGCCAAGGAGTCGTATCTCAAGGCAACAGCAGCTTTAGCCGCAAGCACTCTGGCGATCTTACCCTTGTTTTTACCCGTAGCTTGGCCCACCAACGAAGCGTGGTACAACAAACCGTATTTGGGTGTGTCGTGCTTGGTCTTCAAAGCACGGAACAAGGCCTTTTCAGCACCCAAGATTTGGATGGTGGAGGCAGGGGCCTTGGCCAAAGAAGTCAAGGAACCAGCATGAGCAATCAATCTGGCACCAACCAACTCTCCAACCAAAGAGGTCAAGTTGGGGGCAATGGCCTTCATACGCGAAGACAAGTAGTTCAGCAACTGTTCTCTGTAGGCAGCAAAGTCGACGATTTGCTCGGCCAACGACTTGATGTTGTCCAAATCCGTGTCGGTGATTTCGGTACCCATGGAAACCTCGGCGGCGCTCTTGACTTGCTCCTCCACTTCCTCGGGCAAAATCTCCAGCAAGTCAGTGTCGGCAGCCTTGGAACGGATGCCCATGGTCAAGATGATTCTGGCGTAAGCAACAGAGTCAGTTATAAGCTTGGCCAACTCGGGGAAGTGCCAGCCGTACCATTCCTTACATCTCATGGCGTATGTGTTAAGTTCCTTGTCCAAGTCGTCCAAAAGAGCAATCGCTTGCACGATCATCGTGTCGACTTTGTCGGCACTGAACTTCAATTTATGTCTACCAATAGAATGCGCCAAACCAAGCGACATCTGCTTCAACACCGAGTCGTCCAAACCGGGCAAGAGCTCGGGCAAAAACTCACGGATCGATCTGTGCAAGTCCAACGAGGCCGCGTCCGAAACAACCGAGTAGTTCAAGCCCAATTTGTTGATGGCATTTCCCAATTTGGCCTCCAGAACCACCAAGGTGGCCTTTTTCTCAAGCTTGACGTCCTCCAAGAGCTTCTTCAAGTTGTCCGACACTTTACCTTCAATGACGGCGTTGGCCTCTTCCAAAGCACTGGCGGCAGACTGGAATTTCTCGAAACGGTGGATCTTAAATTGTTCAGCAACTTTCTCAGCAGAGTTCAAGTCCTCAACCAAGGTGGCCGACTTGTAAATTTTCTTGTCGGCAGCCTTCAAGAGCGCATACCCTGCGGCAGTTTCGGTCAAAACGTAAGCCATTTTTTGTTATTTTTTGGTATATATATAACTTTATCAAAACTGGATATGTTTATTCCTTACGTTTTGAAGAAGTTTCGAAGGCTCAGTAAGGTTGAGAAAAATTTGGGCACGATGAGCTTGGTGCGAATGGGCAAAAAAAAAAAGACAGACCAGCTTGTGTGCAGGGAGAGGAATAATAGGTGCTGCTTTGTTTTTTTCTCTTCCAGTGGTGCACGGGTGTATGTGCCACTTCTTTCAAAGGTATTGCCTTTTTCAATTTGTCTGTTTGTTGTAATAAATATTTAAGAGTTTGTATGATTGAAAAATTTGAAAAAAAAGGAGAAAATATTTCTTTTTAATTTTTTTGGTATCCCTTGCGATAGATGGGATTTGATTGGTATACCTGGCCCATTTTCTCGCAGAGGCCCGTCAATGCGACCCCACTCCATTGCTAGAAAAGATTGAAGTAAAAGCGCCAGGTAATAAATTGAAAGAGCTTGTCGTAAAAATTTCAATTGATGAGACCTTTAATTTTTTTTCCTCTAAATATTTTCCCTTTTCTTTCCTTGTTTCATTATTTATCCTTCAATTCATAATCTTTTGCCAAATAGTGTGATTGTTACACGCTTGCGGAATACCGTGCACGTGACCGTTATGATCAAGAAGTATTACACTCCAGCAATGGTTTGCTGACGAAAAAACCGTGCAATTGTATAAAAAAAAATAGCTGTCAAAAAAAGTAGTAAAATTATACAGCAGTTTCTGATTATGGAGAGGATGATTATCGAAGCTTTTTTCATTGGCGGGATTCGCTCATATAACTTCATTAATATCGCTCCACGACTATGAGTGTAGAATTACTGAGATGCAAAAAACAATAATTCCTATTATTTTAACCTGATATTTATTCTTAGAAAACTCACCACTCTCTTAAAAACGCACATTTGCCTCACACCAATAAATTAATAGCCTCTGCTCATCCCAGCTTATCGTCACGTGCCCCGGCCGCCTTCGAATCCTGCACATAACATGCTGCTCCAGAACCTAAGTCCCCGTTATGTGTGATTTCATACAGTAATCCTACTACTACTAATAATCATAATAATAAAAACCACAACAAGTCTTGCCATGCTAGGATGGGAACCAACACAAATTCCCCCACCAAATCACCGCAACGCAAGAAAGCAAAGCTGCTGGCAAAACCCCGCAAAACATATGTTTTCCAGCCCACGAATACTCTCGCATATAATCCCCAAGCATCTTCAGGCTCTAAGCAGCGGCATTTTCCATCAAACATAAATGGCCCACCAGATGTGGAAATCGAAGAAATTGCAGTTTCTAAAGAAACAAATCTACGGGAATCCACTTCAAAAGCCTCAAACACCGAAATTCCCGGGAATTCAGCAGAAATTCCTGCTGTTATAGTATCTTCGCAGACGCGTCCAGACGCGTATTCTGGCCCTACTTCAGGGACAAATATCACGCGCCTTTTCGACCGATCAACAGACCAGCAAAGTTCAGATGACTCCTTCGATGGCGTGCGGTGGCGCCCTGCAAAAAGCCCGGCGCAAAAATTCGCTCGGCCCATCTTATCATCGCCATTAAGAAATGCGGAAATCGCACCTTCTAGAGAACCTCCAGCAGCAACTTTGGTGAATGAAATCACCGATTCCATGCTCAGCAAATACAGTATGGTCATGCCCAACTTGATTTCTCAAACGCCAGTAAATTCGCGCACGATTTCCGATGGCATAGCACGCTCTTTTGACGTTCTGCCCACACTTCCAAGATCAAAGTCGTTTGATCCACGCTGTGTGCCGCCAGAAGTCCTGCGGAATCTGGGAAAAAACGCCGAAACACGCAGGCTCAATACTTGGATCGATAAGTTTGATGTGAAGGATGTGGTGGCGAAAGTAGATAAATCCCCCGTTGCCTTTAAAACACTGGAAGCAGTTTATCCAGAAGACGATACGCTTTCATCAGATGAAGATTCGTTTTTAGCTAACCTTAAGTACGACTCGCTCCCGCCGATTCTGCAGCAAGTGCCAGTACAAACAAATTCACTCGAGTCCAGTTTAGATGTGCCTGCCAAAAGTGTTGCACTTCATGAAAACACCAAATTTGCGTCTCCAGCCATCGAAGATTCGGATCCCTTTTCTGATGATCTTGATATTGCTGTTCTCGACAGTGTGCTAACTCAGCCTTCTACAGCCCTGTCTTCATTTCTAGCACCATCTACAAAGCTAGATACAGCACAACTTAGCCTTGATAAACAGCAAAGCGAGGTAAAATCAGTGACTCCCCCACCATTTGAAAAATCACGCACAGAACAGAATTTGGGCGCCAAAATCTCCTACTCACGGCCTGATTTTTCCAGGTATCAGGTGCAATCGGTATTTGCTACGACATACCAGCTACAAAACTTTAAGAAAAAACAGCTAATATTGACGGTGACTGATGAAAATAACACCACAGTGAAATTGATGGTGAGAGGTGAAGCTGCCGAATTAGAAATCCAGGCATCGGATATCGTGCACGTGATCCACACCACCCCAAACTCTCCACGATTAGTAAGTGATACGCATAATCTTTTGATTTGGAATCCCGATACGCTAGTGTCATCTACAGTTGTGGCGGACCAACTTGATTGTCCACGTAAAACCGTGCTCACCAAAAGATTATCCTTTCCTGGTCTGTATTCGCTACCTTTACTCACTGGTACAATAGTGCATGAGATCTTCCAAATTTGCTTTATCACAAGCAAATGTACGATGGAGTATATGCGAGAGCTCGTTGATATTGAGATTCTGCGGCGGCTATTGGATATATACACGTTGGGCGACGTGGTGGATGAACTAAAATCCAAGATTTTCACTCACCTTCCTTATATCCAGAAATGGTTTGTCACTTATTACAGGAAACCACCCGCAGAAATCCCCACCAACCAGAGACAGCAAAAAATCCGCTTTTCGGTCGCCGAGACTCTAGATATAGAAGAACGTGTGTGGTCACCGATGTTTGGAATAAAGGGAATTGCTGATGTTACGCTTAAAGCCAATCTTGGAAGCGAAAGTTCGGTAGGTCAATTCTTGCTTCCAATGGAAATTAAAACCGGCCAGCCCTACATTCTGCACCAGGCCCAGGCGGCTTTGTACTCGCTTCTATTTAAAGATCGATATAACGTCGATATATCGTCGTTTTTGTTAGTATACACTCTGAACGAAGGTTCCACGACCAAAAACGATATTTCGGTATCTGACTTGAAGTCACTTGTCAATTTGAGAAACCGAATTTCCGTTTTTCTCAAGCCGGGCAACCAGGAACTTCCAGACTTGATGCGCCAACAAAAATGTGACCGGTGTTTTGTTCAAGAGAGTTGCATGACATACAACTACTTGACTGAGGATGGTACAGCCGAAAACAGCGGATTAAAAGAAGGTGTTTATGAAGATTTGACCTCGCACCTAGAAGGGAAACAGAAGTATAAAGATTTTTTGGCGTACTGGGACTTTTTATTATCAAAAGAGGAGGAGTTCGTTTCGCGGTTTGATAAAGAATTGTGGATATTAAGTTCTAAAGAGCGTGAAGAAGGACTGGGTAAAAGTTTGGCGAGCCTCATTATCAGTGATTGCCAGACAAATTCCGGTAGCGACGAATATGTTTATACATTTAAGAGAAAGGGAGCGCAAGGTAATCCACTCAATGCATCGCAAATATCCAAATTCGACAAGGTGATTGTTAGTGACGAGGCTGGTCATTTTGCATTAACGCAAGGCTTTGTGCGTCATATCGATGCTGTCAGTATCACTATTTCTTCGCGGAGACAAATTATATCTACGGAACTGAAGACTGATCGATTCCACCGGGCAGGTGTTTTAAGAGCTAGCCAGAAAATCCCGCAAGAAGGATTAGAGCAAATTGTTTTCCGCGTTGACAAAGATGAAATGTCTTATGGCATGGGTGTGGCCAGATACAACATTCTCAATTTGTTTTTGGCAGAAGGTGACCACAAAATAAGACTGTTGGTGGTTGATCTTCGGCAACCGACATTTAGTACCTCGCGTCATTTCAAAATCGATGGATCCGGCGGTCACTTCAACGAATGTCAAAAGAGAGCTTTTGAGAAAGTGAGCACTACCAATGATTACTCACTTATATTGGGCATGCCTGGAACAGGGAAAACCACCGTGATTGCGCACCTTATTAAGATGCTTGTTGCGGCCAAGAAAACTGTTCTTCTTACATCGTACACCAATTCGGCCGTTGACAATATTCTATTGAAAGTTAAGGAGTATGGGATTGATTTCTTGCGTATCGGCAGCACTTCAAGGGTGCATCCTTTGATCCGAGAGCATATTCCGGGATACGAATCTAATGAGGTGGAGTCTTACAGTGATTTCCAAAAAGTCTACTCGAAGCCGTATGTGGTTGCTGCAACTTGTCTCAGCGTGCAAGACCCCTCTTTTAGTATCCGCAATCAATTTGATTACTGTATTGTTGATGAGGCCTCTCAAGTATCCATGCCGATAAGTTTGGGTCCACTTGCGCTTTGTGATAAATTTATTATGGTGGGAGACCATTTCCAGCTTCCTCCTTTAGTTTCACACCCGGATTCCAAAGTTAAAGCAGGATTATCGCAATCGTTATTTCAAATCCTTGCTACTGCTCATCCTGACAGCGTGGTGGAACTCAAACACCAATATAGAATGTGCGAGGATATCATGCTTATATCCAACCAGCTTGTGTATAAAAATCGGTTGATTTGTGGAACTGAAGCAGTGGCGAATCAAAGACTCGAAATCCCGCATAAGGAAAAACTCATGCCATCATTTTTGAAAACAAATTCGCTGCTGTTTCCTTGGCTCACACACGCTTTTCAAGAGCAAAATAAGGTGGTGTTTTATGATCACGACTTGATTCCAGGCTTTGAAAGATTGGTGGGAGATAATATCACAAATCCAACAGAGGTGGAACTTGTGAGGCAAACAGTGGAGGCCCTTTGTCAATGCGGAGTTGATCCTTCCAAAATCGGGTTGATGACTTTATACCGGTCCCAATTGAAGCTTCTTAATGAAACTTTCAAGCATATACCCGAGCTTGAGATTTTGACGGCGGACCGATTCCAAGGAAGAGATAAAGATTGCATTATCATTTCGATGGTCCGCTCGAACCGTGATAGAAGAGCAGGTGATCTTTTGAAAGATTGGAGGAGAATCAATGTTGCCGTAACTCGTGCGAGGGCAAAATTGCTTGTTTTTGGCTCGGTCTCTACTTTATCAAATGCAGAATCCATTTGTGATTTCGTTGCTTTGGCGAAAAGACAGCGGTGGGTACAAGAACTCCCAGATTCGGCACTACATCTGTATTATTTCCCTAAACCAATATCAAGTCCTCACAAAAAAACAAGAGGCAGTACAAATAAAGTTGGAGAAAGTGCTCTCGGAAGGCACCCATTAGTACGGAACATTCTTTCAGATTTGAATGCAATTTGAGGTAAGAAGTTCCATTATTTGCTATTATTTGTCTTCTTGCTATTATTTATTTAACCCGATTTCTCAAATGGCAACAAAGAAATCCACCTGGAACCAGGGCCCATTTCCCTCGTTTGCCCCGTTTGCATGGCCAGCATTGGCGCCCTCATTCGGGCGTCTTCTCAACTGACGTCTCAAGTTTTGAATACCCACATATAGAAAGAAAACTAGAGTAAATCCGAGAATAATGTAGTCGAAAATCTGATACTCGTCTTCTGCATTTGGGAACGTTTCACCAAGCGCATGTGCTTCGGCTTTAGACATAGTTTGTTCCTCGGTTACAGCACCTGCTTCGTCAGACTTAGCAAGCTTTTTAAGCGTGTCGAACCAACCCAAGGATTCAGAGTCATGGCGCTTGTCTGGCTTGCTAAATAGAACTTTAAGTCGAAGCCGCAAGAGCGCAAAACCAATGGCGTAGGTGTTTGGTTGTTTCGTTATGGAGGCAGCCATCCGCGAAGCAGCAGTTACATCCAGATAATACTTGATACTGAGATCGTAGTACCGTTTTGCCATGTACAAATCGGGAGCATTATCGTCAGTTCCCAAACCGTATTCGTACATGTATCCCAATTTGTAACAAGCATGAGGAGAAGCGGCCAGAGCTGCCTTACTGTAGTAAGAAAATGCCTTGGCATTATCTACTGTAAAAGTACCACCACGATCCACTCCAGTCAGGTACAAATCACCCAACATAATGGTGGCATCCACATGGCCCTGAGCAGACGCCAAATCAAGGTAACGCACTGCAGCCTGTACACGAGATTTGCTGAATGATTTGGCGGTCCATGGTAAAAGCGATGGTTTTTGGTAGAGAAGGTACGCTGCCGAAAGTTGTGAGTCTGCAAGGCCCTGTTCGGCCGCCATCAGGTACCCGAGAAGAGCGTTTTTGTAGTTTCCGTATTTGAGTTCCTCAAACGCATACACGAGGTGTGGGAAATAGATTGATTCCGAGCGTTCGACGAAATTTTTATAGAACAGCAGAAGCTCTGCACAACTAAACATTTCACCTTTGGACGCGGGGAATCCGGATTCGATTGCGTCGGCCAAGTAAAAAGTTGCCTCATGATGGCCTCGCGATGCAGCAGCACGAATCAAGTCGTATGTCAGATCCGCATAACTGGTTTCAAATGGCGAACCTGGCGCTATTAGGTGCCGTGCATACAAAAACACACCGTGAGCACTTCCTTCTTTGGCAGCCTCTTGTAAGTAGTGCTTGCACATTGGGCTGAGCTGGCCATCTGTGGTTGGGTCAAGCATCCGCAAAAGCGCCATGTCCAATAAATTAGCCCCGTTTTTCTGGATTTCTAATGCTGAGCTAATATAATAGTGTGCTCTTGAAATATCCCGCACTGTTCCTCTTCCATCCAAGTACATGCGCCCGACAAGACCCTGGCACTTTTCCCAGATCTGGTAATCGATCGATTTAGGGTCCACGAGCCGGCCGTTTGCCTTTTCTGTTTGGCCTATGTATACACACATAAGAGCATCGACAAATGCTGCGGTATCGTTTTGCACGGCAAAGTAGCCGCCGTAGTAATGCTGCAACGCGTCGAAATACGATTCGAGAATTTGTGAATCTGGAGAGTCGAGATTCTCGTCCCTAAGTGTGCTGCGCCATTGGACAAAGCTATCAATAGCAGAAACTACCGACGATTGTGATTCGGAGATTTTCTTCCCATACAACCCGCCTTGGAAATCCGCAATATTGATGTTATGATGGACCAACTCCTGGCCCGAATCCTCTCCTTTATCCTGTAGTTGCTGAAGTGCCTGACGAGCCAATCGCAGGTACAGAAACTGTGCTGTTTCGCAATTGGCAGCACTTTCAACGCCATTTAGCCGCTGGTACGCAAGCACAAGCGCCGCGTTTGTGTCCCCATTACGCGCCGCAAACTCGTAGTAAAGCTGGCCCCGTTGTTTGTCCATTGATATCTCTCCAAACATGCCGGTAGAATATATATGGCCCAACATATAATAGGCATGTCCATGCGGGGACTCGGCCACGGCACGCCGGTAGTAATCTGCAGCCCGGGTATAATTTGGTAGTATCGAATAATTGCCAAATACATGGATATCTGCCAATGCTACTGCTGCATCTGTCAGTCCCAAATCCATGGCCAGTTCAAGCGTTTCTAGTGCTTTTTCAACAACCGTTGATGGCACAATTTCCGGGAATTTCATATAATTTTGGGTCTCCACATTGTACTCAGGCACATCAATGCCTTGATCTAGATTTTCATGTGTGTACACTGGGGCTTGGCCCAGATATTTATGGGGAAGAACTGATAATTGGGCCATGGCTTGAGTATATAGCAGAGCCGCATCCTGAACATTGTTTGCACAGCATATGCCCACTAGCGTATAGAGATATAGTAGCCGCATGACAAAAAAAAGATAAGAAAAAATCAATACAAATTGCGTATGATTGATTTATTTTAAAGCGTGGTGTTGAGTTGTGCTGTGCTGTTAAAATGTCACTGGACTGTATTTGAGCTTAGGGCCTGTGCGATCGGCCCGATATTGGTAAAAGTATATTAAATCAGGTAACGACGAGTGTTCTAATTATATTAACGTATACAGTATTCTATATTGATATACTTGAAGTGAGATTAAAGAAAAAGAATCATCAAATCAATGACGATCTTTCGAACTGGGGGTTATTGTGGAGCCAATGATTCTTCTTGATCCATGGAACGCTCACGTGACGTATATCTTAACGGAAAGTGGAGCGATACTTCAATGCAATTTCGGATTGTTCTTTTAACCTTCGGAGATACTAAAAATCTCCTTTTCGTCCACTCACCCACTATTCCTATAAGGAGATTATCGTTATTTCTCAATCTAACAATATTTTTTGTTGTCTTCCAAGGTGTTGCCAAGACGGAGCCTGCACATGGCTACCCCCAGGTTTTCGGGGCCTAGGCTTGCGGCGCAAGCTCATACTGTATCTCGCAAATGGGGCCTCCCCAGATTAGTCCACTATAGTTCACAATTTAAAATTTTGGAAGGGTTTTTTGAAAGTCTTTTTAAATTTATCATCAATATAGAAATACGTGTTTATTTTTACTGAAAAAATTGCGAAAAAAAACCAGATAATATGCTAGTTTGTGACGGTCTGGTTTACTAATTCACCTCTCGGTTCTCCGCCACGGTGTTTATCCAGCACCCAGGTTACGGACTAGCGAGAAGTTGAAGAACACGCACCACTCGATAAACTAAACTAGGACCTGATTTTTTTTTTTTCTTCTTTCCTTCTTTGTCTCTTTTCCACATTTCGCCTCGGGCAATAAGGCGTAATTTGTGCTCTACATAAACCGAAACAAAATAAATAGAAAAGGATTGGTTTCTTTTTTTTATTTATTTATTTTGATTCGATTGAATTGCATTTAATCAAAGGAGATCTGTGTATTCTCCCTGCGTTATCTTTAAAGAAAACCAGACCCCTTTTCAATTTTTGGAATCGAAAAAAAAAAGAACAAACGAAAAAAAAAAAAAAATCAAGATGCCGCTTTGGAATTCGGGCACGACAAGTGCCAAACCTGCGTCGCAGGAGGCGATTTTCCGTTCGGCCCCCATGACATTAGTGCAATTTTACGTGACGATAGAATTGGCGAGAGATGTGGTATTTGCATTGGGCAAAACGGGCCAGGTCCATTTCCGGGACTTGAATTCCCTGCTCACGCCGTTCCAGCGGACGTTTGTCACGGAATTGCGGGATATCGATACGCTCGAACTCAAGTTTGCCTTTCTCCATGAAATGATGATCAAATACTCGACCTTGAAAGGAGCAGACATTTTTGCCACGCTAGCCGCCGACGAAAGCCCGTTGCCCAGCGCGCTGGAGCTCCACGCAATCACCGAATCTGTGGATGTGGTTTTTGACAAAATCAAGCATCTTGACGGCTCGTACGTGGCGTTGGACCTTAAAAAAGCCGGACTTGTAGAAAATCGCCATGTGTTACTTGCAGTGCAAAACTTCCACCAGCCGGCGATTTCCAATGGCAGACGTAGCTCGAGTTTAGACGAATTCCGCCATTTCGAGATTGAAGATGAAGAAGATGAAGAGGCCTTATTGGCACTGCATGAACTCGGGCCAACAAATGACGTTTCACATAATGTCGAAGATTCTGGCATGAATTCTATTGCGGGAACAATTGCACGTGACAAAGTACATGTATTACGCAAGATCTTGTGGCGCACATTGAGGGGAAACCTTTACTTCAACGATTTCCCCCTTGATGAATTGTTGCCTGTTTCTTTAGAACGGCCCTCGGACTTGGTGGCCAAAAACGCCTTTCTCATTTATACTCATGGCGATTATTTGCGTGCCCGCGTGCGCAAAATCATCCGGTCTTTGGATGGACATATCTACGAAAACGCCGGTGGCAGTGCGGGCACCAGAACGCAGGCGCTCAATGAACTCAACCTTAAAATCGAGGACTTGAACAATGTGGTGGAATCCACGAAAAGTCACTTGATTTCCGAGCTCATGTTTTTCCAGGAAAAGTACCCGGATTGGCACTACACCGTACGTAGAGAACGGCACATGTATGAGATCCTAAACAAGTTTGATGAAGATAGTACGCGCCGTTGTTTAGTGGGTGAAGGCTGGATTCCAAAAGCCGAGTTTGATAGCATTCGCCGCAGTCTTAAGGCTGTAGTAAGGTCGAAAATGAGCAGCTCCTCACGACTGCCCTTTGAAGCCACCAATTCGTCCATCAATTTATCGACCGATACATTGGCCAATTCTGCAAATGATAGACCTTCCTCTGAGCCAGAAAACCCGTTTGCGGACCAGTCGTATTTCGCGGTGGGGCGGGGTGATCTTGATACTCCTAGTGACGATGATAATGACGAGGATGATGATTCAGATTTCAATTTCGTGGCGGTGGTAAATGAACTTTCGACCAATAGAGTGCCTCCGACTTACCATAAAACAAACAAGTTTACGGCAGGATTCCAATCCATTGTGGACACTTATGGTATTGCCACGTATCAGGAAGTGAACCCGGGCTTGGCCACAATTGTGACATTCCCATTCTTCTTCGCCATCATGTTTGGTGACTTGGGCCACGGTTTCATTGTTTTATTGGTGGCGTTATACTTCATCAAAAACGAACGCTACTATAACTCGTTACGCAAAAAGGATGAGATTTTGGAAATGGCTTTCAACGGACGGTACATTGTCTTGTTGATGGGTCTTTTCTCAATGTACACTGGACTTATGTACAACGATATATTCTCCAAGTCCATGACATTGTTTCTGTCTGGATGGAAATGGGATTGGCCTGAAGGATATGATTTCAGCAAGGACGGGGCGATTTCTCTAACTGCATCTAAAATTAAGGGTAAGACATATCCCTTTGGTATAGACTGGGTCTGGCACGGTGCCGAAAATGGCTTGCTTTTCACCAACTCTTACAAAATGAAAATGTCCATTGTTATGGGCTACTTCCACATGAACTATTCGCTTATGTTCAGTTTGGTCAATCACACGTTCTTCAAGTCTAGAGTGGACATTATTGGTAATTTTATTCCAGGCTTCCTCTTCATGCAAAGTATCTTTGGATACCTCGTTTTAACCATTATTTACAAATGGTGTGTTGACTGGCTCGGAACTGGTAAACAGCCCCCAGGGCTTCTTAACATGTTGATCAATATGTTTTTGGCGCCAGGAAGTATTGAAGATCAGTTATATCCAGGTCAAAAGTTTGTTCAAGTTGCATTGGTTTTGATCGCCTTGGCTTGTGTTCCATGGCTTCTTTTATACAAGCCCATGGTATTGCGCAGAGAAAATAATAAGGCCATTGCTTTAGGCTACCGTGATATCAGCTCTCAAAGAAATCATGACTTGCAAATTCTCGAAGAAGAAGAGGCGCTCGAGCGACTTGCCGAAAGGCCATCTTCTTTTGATGAATCAGATGAAGTTGATATGCTTAGCACTACATTCACGTTCCCCAATGATTTGGAGCCTATGGTTCTCAGTTCTGGCCACGGCCATGGTGATGAGGAGTTTAATTTGATGGATATCGTTATTCATCAAGTAATTCATACCATTGAATTTTGTCTTAACTGCGTGTCTCATACTGCTTCTTATTTGAGATTATGGGCATTGTCTTTGGCACATGCCCAATTGTCCAGTGTCTTATGGAACATGACCATTCTGAACGCTTTTGGCACCACCGGCACAGTAGGTATCATCATGACTGTTCTTTTGTTTGGAATGTGGTTTACCTTAACTGTCTGCATTTTGGTGTTGATGGAAGGTACATCTGCCATGTTGCACTCTTTGCGTTTGCATTGGGTCGAAGCTATGTCGAAATTTTTCGAAGGTGAAGGTTACGCTTACGAACCGTTTTCTTTCACAAACATTGATTTGTAGGTCATTACGTGTTTGGATTTCGTGGCATGGCTATAGAAATAGAATATAGATCAAGTTGCATAATTTACTGTTATTAGAAGAAAAAGAAAAAAAATAAGATCATTGCTGACTCGAGCAAAAAGAAAACACAATCATTAGGAATACGACACTCAGACTTTGTTCAATGCAATTCCCTTGCTCAAAACAAGATTGGACAAATCACCGCGAAGCGTGTTCGTCAAGAAGTTTGGCTTCGTTTCATCATTTAACCAACTTTTCATGGTCTTGACGAGCGATTCCAAAACAAGGCAATTCTGTAAACTCATGTTTGTGGCGATATCTGGAGTTTTGTCTGTCACGTCATCTGTTTCTTCAGAAGGGACGATTGAAAACAATAGTTTGAGTAAACACGTGAATGAAAGAAGTGACATTGACAGATTCTCATTTTTAAATTTCAAGCGGTTCAAAAGCTCAAGCAGTTTTTCGGTCTCATCATTGTTCAAGTAGTATGATATCAAGGAAGAAATTAGGACAATGAATTTCTCCTCATTCATCAAGTTCAAAGTACAAACCATTGATTTCTGGTGCTTGAGAAGGTAAATCAGGTCGGGCTTTTCAGTAAGCGAAGTTGAAGTCTCACTTCCATCGATAGAAACATCACTCTCGTCATCGCAGATTTCCTCTTCATCGGAGAGTTCAGGTTCCTCGAAACACAGATTAATACTTTCCAAAGTACTAAGAATGTACTTCTTGTCCGAAGTCAAGACCTGGGGAGCAATTTGAGGGGTCAAGAGCAACTTGAAGTATGAAAACTGGCGATTTAAATATGGCAAATCAGCAACCAAATCGCCCACTTTTGCTGCATCCAGTTTCAACTCCTCAAGGCCTTCATCAAGTGCAGATTCAGGCGAAGATAAAAGATCCAAATAAACAAGGGTCAACTCGTGAACGATCTCCAAAATGCGCCATTCAAAGATGAGTTTGTACAAATTGTTTTCGTTTCGGAGGACAGAGTCCACAAAAAGCAGGGCATTTTCGCCATTAACAATGCCCTGGCATGTGGGCTTATTGTGGGAAAGATTGTATAGACGCTGTGCAAAGAATTGTGACTCGAAAATCAGCAAACCATCGACGGTCTTAAACATACGATGGATCTTGGCCAAATCTTCGTTGTTCCCCACATACTCCATACTCGTGAGCGCGAGTCTCTTGAGTTTCAAGTCAAAGGCCACAAATTTGGAAAGTAATCCACCTTTTTTCATAAATACTGTACCCACCAAGAACTGTAGGAGCGTTGTTTCGAAGCTTGGCTCCTTAGTACGTAGACGAAGGTAAATCTTTAACCATAGACTTGATGAAGTGGGTTTTTTGCCCAAAAGATGGGCTGTTATTGCCGTCCTGTCATCATTACTAAACGAGTCACGTGGCCTGATACCAATGGAGGAAAGCATCCACGAGACCAGTTCAGGAAGCCGCTGCTTTTTGTCCTTACCTGAGTTGAAATAAAAGTTGCCCACTAGCGAATAAGCAATCAAGAAAAGGCCAAGTCCCATGGTAATAATACGAAGAGTATTGACCAAATGAGCATTCATGGCAGAATTTCCAAATAGCGAGGTGGGGAAAAGAGGCAATGCCGACATCGCTTGAAAGTTGTTATCGTTTATGTACGAAGATCCCATCAACGTGGCCAAGCCACCAAAGAAAATGTTGCTATTTGCAAAATTCCCATTGCTATAGTTATCACCAACAAAACCGGTCACTTGAGTGGGCTGAGTATGCGTGTTGAGAACAGAATACGTCGAGTAATTGTTGTCAACGTTGTCATCTCCAGTGAGCTGCAGGAATCCCCGTCTTTGGTATAAATCCTCCGATGTATATTCATCAAGCGAAGGCTGAGAATCAGGTGATATTGCTGGAGGATGCTGTTGGGCTGAATCTGAATCTGCATTGGCCACGAGTTCCTGGAGCGCCAGTATTTTTTTCTGAAGCGCCTTGTTTTTCTTTTGCATGTGCTTAATATACTCATTGGCTTTTGTGAGAATCGATGCCTTATTAAGCTTACAAGCGGGCGAAAGCCCGTCCAAATCGGCCATCAGCACGCGTGTTTTGCCCGTGGCATATTTAAGCGTGGGCACAACCTCCCGAAGCTCCAAGATCTTGGAGTTGATACTGGTACGGTACTTTTTCTCAATCACGTTATGCGAAGTTTTCGGCTTTTTCGCTGGTTTCCCCACTTTTGCATGTGCCGTTTGGGGTTTAAGGTCTTGCTTTGGTTCTTGAGTCACACTCTCGAGTTTCACCGGGTTATCGTTGCCCCTAACAGGCAGTAGCAGCTCCTTTTTGATTTCCGGGTTTGCGTTTTGTTGTACAAAGCCGCTGAATGCGCTAAAATCGACCCCGCCTTCTGTCGAGGGCAGTGTTTGCCATGAAGCATGGCCCGAGTGCGGGGAAAAGTCCAAATATGGCGACACAGTCAGCCCCATCAGGTTTGTGTACGACGATTCTTCTGCATCTTCTGCATATGGCATGGCCGTATTACCGTTATTTGAAACATAAAAGGCCGCCAAGGGGTCCGATACTTGCATATCTTTAGAATAGCTGTTGCTGTTGCTGCTGAAACTGCCGCCAGCACCAAGCATCTCGTCAAGCAGCCCGTTCGACAGAACCACTTCCGGCAGCGAGTTTTCGAATTTGCTTTCAAACATGGGCGGGTATGTCAGGTCCAAATCAAGAGTCTGGGCCCAGTCGAGGTTTTTCTCAACTGACGGTACAGTATCAGCAAGCGCTGCTAAAAACGCGTTTGTGTCATCAAAATCAAGCGCCATCTCGGGCTGAAAATAAGACATGATTATTTAGATTTTTGTTTGGTGTGTGGATTTTTTTTTTGGGTAATAATATGCTTCAGTATAATTGCGGCTGGGGCTTCTGAACTGAAGAAAGATGACCGGATCAATTCACAGAGAACAGTGTTAATTGTATATGGTATTTCAGTGAAGGACAAAGAAAAAAAAAAGAAAACAAGAGTAGAACTAAGAAATCTTGGAGAAGAACCAAGTATATGCGTCAACAAGAATTTGGGATGCCAACCTGGTCTAAGACATTAGCAACGGAAAAGGAAGAACACGGGGAAAAACGGATGGGTCTCGGTTCACGATGTAACAGGTGATTTCCTGTACGTGGAGAATGCGGCGAGCAAAAGTGGTGTGATTTCCGGGAACCTGACCCCAGGGCTCAAAATCACTGCATCCAATGCTCTTTTTGCTCGGAGATAGGAGCAGCGAGAAAAAAAGGTAACAAGGTTTTTGTCAAGCTCTTAATAGAGCTTGAGTCAATATTTGCGTGGAGGCGTTAGTGCTGTATTCAACATTGACAAGAGATTAGACTTTAAATTGTTATTAGGAGACGAATATTCTAAATATCGAGAAAAACCCGATTTCAAACCTAAAATAAAAATAGAAAAAGAAACTGCTCAATGAAAAAGAAACAAATGAGAAACTGGTTCTGAGACTGAATCTCGGTTAACAAAAAGGGTCACTCAATTTGCTCCTCGTGTCGGCAAAGCTACAGAATCTGCGAAAGAAACACGTGCGGGAACAAAATTTGAACGAAATTGACAGTGAACCGTTTTGATTTGACTGACAAGGAGAATCGAAACGATATAATATATTATTCAACCTTTCCGCTGTATTTCTCTTACGTCTAACACACTACTAGAACCTAAAGCTAAGGCACTTTTCTTCTGAAATTTTGGGGCGGTGCCTTGCAGATTAATTGGCTACGCCTTTGTGGTCCCGCCTGGAATTCTCTGCTTTTTTTTTCTTATTACTCTTTGCGTGACGCGTCGATGCAGTAAGAAAAAGTATTCCGAAAGAAAGCGGTAGGTCACTCGTATCCGTGGAATATTAGCATTCTTCCTGATCGTCCTTGCCCTGAAATACCAAAAATAAATAATAAAAAACTTAGGGGTTTTAAATGTTCGGAACATTGAAAATATGATTGTAGAGCTCTACGGCTTAAGCCAAATATATATTGAAGTCGTTAAATTGGTTTCTGGTAGACCTAATAACAAACTCGGATCTAAGCGATATTGGTACCCACGTGTGCGGGCTTACTTGATTTGAGGCTGTCTTCTGCAGCAAATTCATCACCATATTTCTAGATCAATTAGATTTAGATTTCAGTCTTATTTGGATAGAGAACTGGAAAAAAGACACCTTCAATGCTGAAATTAGAACATAGTGTAGCATAATTGGTTTTCTTATCTTTTCCACAAAGTACAAAGTGGTGGTATTTTACTTGGTTAGAAGATTTACTGACCGGTTGAAGTTATGAGTGGTGTTTGCCATAAACTTATTGGTGTCCTGGATCAAGTGTATTACAGTGAGAAGTTTGCAGTCATATCATCCTGCACTGGTAATAATATTTCAAAGAATCGGATCACTTTGGAAAATATAGGCATCCCGGTTTTCCGAAAGATTCACCTAGCATTTTAGTCAAATAACTGGTCGGACTCATTTAAGAGGGGGGACTAAACAGAAAAACTACTTTGCTTGAGGCGTCGATTTTTTTTTTTCAATGAAAGTAAGAATCATTTATTCATGAAATGAAACATCACTTGATTGAAAGGCTTGATTGGGCTGAGAAATTTAAGATTTAGCTTTAAGAATTCTTCTTCCACTTTCTTTTAAGCTCAATAAAAGTTGTGTATTATCCATGCCACTTTTTACATTTCATGGAATATACACTCACTCGCATGTACACACACACTTGTTTATTCGAGTTTCATCTTGAAGTGGAGCAAGTGGCCTCAACGCGAGCTTCAACTCCCGCACGGCATTTCTTTCCCGCAGCGTACCCCGCGAACAAAATGCGCGTGCGTTAGGACCCGGGTCCCCGGATCACACACAGAAAATACACATCTGAAAAGAATCAAGACAAGATAATTTATCGAGCTTTTTGAAATGCCTCCGTCAAATCCTATTGCCACCAAGCTTTTGCGTTCGCAGAGATATATTGTGGTTGGAATCCTTGCCATATTTGGCATTTTGATGGTAATCACAGCTGCTGCAGGCCGGGGATATGTGGATAAAGAAACTGTCAGTTCCACGTTATCAAGTACTTATTCTAGTATCTGGGGCACTTCTAATGATGTAGAAGTCCCTGAGGGATCACAAGTATCTTCATAAACGTTTAGGTTTCAGCTTAAAACGAATGGCTATGTTTTACGTCCAACACTGAGAGTTTAATATGGAGTGGTCAGAAAGAAGAAAATAAAATACAGTGTTTTGGGACAATAACATCTACATGGACCTATGATGAGTTTTTTTCCCTGCTCATTATTCTCCTCTCTTCATGGAAGAATCTTGAGGAAACATTTTTTCAGACTTTATAATGTTTGTTTATTTACTTATTAGTGAAAAATATCGAGGTTTAGGTTAACTATAAGTTTTTCCATATCAATTTCTCCATGTAGTCGCCCTTCACCTTTTCCTTCAAAAAGCCCATTGCATTTAGCTCAAAGCATCCCTGGAGAAACCATCCGTACGTCATTTTGTCCCATGTTTCCTCACTTTCACTGTTTTTAACACTTTCTATAAGACTTGCGAATGGAGCCTTGACATCATCTGGTAAATTTTGCACATGGCGATCTAATTCAGCAATGATTTGTTGTTTTGCAAGAGACTGCTTGAACGCCACATAGAAATCCCATAGATTGATACTTACCGGTGCATCCTTATACACCTGGTACAATTTGCACAATGGCGGGCCCATAAGTCTCGACGTTTTCTTTTTCTGTCCAATCCGCTCCATGATCAATGGATTTCTCAAATGGTGCTGTGGTTCATCTAAGGCTGTTTCAATCAATTCCCGTGAGTTTGGACGAATAAGATTGATCATAAGATTCTCGTAATTTTCCTCGATGGACACTGGAGGTTTCAACTCATCAAGCTCACTGCGACCACCATTAATTGTGAGAACCTCGTTAAATAAATTATCACTGATTTTCATGTTGAGATGCTTATTAGAATGGAAATATTCCGTAATGATTTCCTTAAGGTCATGTGCTTCACTGGTTCCAATTTTTTCCTTAAGTCTGACTAGATCCTCGTCAACCTCGGAACCAATAGAGTCTTTAATAAATGGGCCATACATGAATGATGTGTACTCCTCGAACTCTTCTTCCGTGTATGAAGAAACTTTCTTCAAGATTCCACTTGAAAAAGAGGAATTCATAAACTGATTATTTGTGATCAATTTATAGATTTGGAATTTTTCTGTTGACCCTCCACAAAGCCAGTAGATCATGTTAACTGCGTTCATCACAGCGTTCTGGTATTTTTGAATAGATTTTCTTGAATCGTCAAAAAGAGTCTTCAACTCCTTGTTGCTCAGAAGCAATCTCATGATTTTGGAACCATCAGTGTTTTCCGTATTGGTTTCAAGTTTATGAACCAAATCCTCCATATGAGTCTTGAAAGAAGGAAGTTTTCTCAAAGCATCATAATGGAATTTCTCTGGTATAAAAGACAGGTCCACCAATACGGGAAGAGGCAGCTGGTAGAAATAAATCATGTAAGAAAGTTTAAGCTCAGTGATCAAACTATCAATCGAGTTGTTGGAGTTTTGGAATCTGTTCAAGATAATCAGCGAAAGGTACGCATCTAAAAGAAGCGGGTTTTCTGCAGTGATCTCGTTTTGAAGAAGAATGTCGTCGATCACCTGGAACCCAATGTCCTTGTTATCCTTTGCTTCCAACTTGACACTTTCTATAAGTGTTCTGAGCTTACTGGTGATATTGGAGTTGATCCAGTCTCCAACATTTCGAGAACTAAGCGCCATGATCATTTTGATCGGGTATCGGCTGGTATAAATGCAAATAAGCTGAAGTAACTGGTTAAGAACCTCGTTAGAAAATCCGTCACTATCATCCAAAACCACCACAATTCGGAGCGAGTCTTCACATTTGAATTTCTTTACGTAAGAGTCCATCCAGTCCTGCACTATCTCGAAATCGTATGAGATTCGTCCACCGGTAAAGCCTGCAGAATCTTCCTCCACATCTTCATCTTCAACCTCAATCTCAATATCGTTATCGTTATCGTTATCGCTATCGGGGTTTGCATCGTTATCCTTAATATTTTCCTCATCCTCATCTTCATCATCGGCAGGAGTAACTTCATCCACGCGAGAATCTGATGTAGACCCTTCGACGATTTGCTTGATCATTTCTCTCACTGCTGCTTTGATATTAAAACATGTTTTCGAACTCAATCTAACCATACGAACATGTGCACATTCACGCAGATCATCTGCTATATATGAGGAAAATTCGTCCAAGAGCCGCAAGTTGTTAGCCGTATTGGAACTCAACGCAAGAAACGCCGTGTCTAGTCTATCAGATATCGGATCCTGGATGTACAGTAGAAGATCAGCAAAAAGAGCATTATTGGCCGAATTCAAGATCGATTCAATCGCTTGTTTTTGATGGCCCCAGATCTTTTCGTATAACAAAAAGCGGAGTTTCACGTGGCTGGCACTTTCGCCAGGTAGTGCTAGAAGCGGCGTGTTGTGCTTTACAGCAGTTTCGGTATTTGGCGTTTTTTCTGATTTTTGCACTTCATTATTTTTCTTTTTATTATTATCATTATCGTTATCGTTAACCTTGGAAGGGCCTGTTTTCTGCCGTTTGCACCGAGACAAGTCTATGGAGTAATGCGTTTTCTGGGTATTGTCATCCAAGGAAAGCTGCGGGGCCATGTTTTTTTTTTCTTCTTTTTTTTTTCTTTCTTCTTTTCTTATTTTTCTTGTGAGATATGTTGCCTGAGAACTTTGCTTCCCAAACAATCAATTCCGTGCGGAGAGATTCCGTGCTTAATTGAGCGAAAAGTGTTGATTCAATGTTTTCTTTTTTTTGTTTTTTTTTGTTTTTCTTTGAGCTTGGCCCCGCGTAACTCAAACGTAGAGCCCCGCGCGAAGCCAAACGGGGCCAAACGAGCAAGCGGGGCCAATAACTAACTGGAGGCAGCAAAAAAAACTAATTAGAGAGGACCACATCATCACACACAGGAATTACTTTTTTTGTGTTAAAGAAAAAAAAAAATATTTATATATATATCAATAATATAAAAAGTTAAATTTGTGAATCCCTGTAATTTTTCCTTCATCTTTTCCCACTGAAAATACGTCTTCACTTCCCCCTCAAAGTTCAAACTTGCCCCAGCAATCTCCGCACACATGTGGCAGGCCCCGCGCCGTTTTGGTCGACAGAATTTCGCTCTGTTGGCCCTAATAAGGAGAAGAAAAATTTGTAAGCCCCGCTCTCTGCCGCATTCTATAATGGTTCAGTAGTCTGAAACATATCCAAAAGCTTAAATTTTTAACTCACTTATTTGCAGAAACAGAAACATTCTCAGGCCTGAAACATATATCATCCCTGTTTTTTTTTTTTTTTATTTTTTTTCTTATTCCAAATTTTATCTTTTTCCCCATATTTCTTTCGTGCTCTTCAACTTTTGCTGAATACGGAACAGCATTATTGCATATTGCCGATCCCATTTTCTTAGTCCCAGATCCCGACCCGCATTCAGCGCCCGATTTGGCGGAGTCCCCTTAATTCCCGATCCGGCCTCGCCGATTTGCCTTAATTAAACGTCCGTTTGTCTTTCGAATTTTTGTCTTTTTATCCAATTTTTTGTTTTTTTCTTCCTGAATTTCACACTGCTGATATCTGTTGTTTTGGGATAGAACCCCCCAAGAAAATCTACTTTGTGTGCCTGATAAAACGAATCACTAATCGTTGTTTCGCTAACTATAACCGGTACAGTAGGTTGCTCAGGCTTGTGGCCCGTTTGTTTTACTGTGATATTTAAAACGAACAATTTTTTTTTTCTTACCCACAAAACATTCCACTTGCATACTAATAGATCGTCTTGAAGCTGGTTTTTCTTGGCCTTGCACGGGCTCAATTGTGATTATCCCCAGACATTGCTTCAATCTATTCATTAAATCTCCCTTCCCCATCCTATAAAAAATCCGATCTCAAAATGTCAACTGGCCATTCAGGATCTGACCCCTCTTTTCTTAAATCTCGACAGCAACGCAAAGTTCTGGCCAGCGAATCAGGGAAATCCTCATCTAGTGCTACTATTCCAGATGCTAGAAAACCCGCCAAAAGAAGGAAAAGTTATATCAATGTTGCTCCACTAAACACGTCTTTAGAAAGACGTTTGCAGACACTTGCCGTGGCGTGGCATACCGTGTCTATCCCCTTTTTCTGTTTTGTTTTTCTTCTGGTGGTTTATAAAGGAATGATCGCCTGGCTTGTGATTATCATCCCTTACTTCATCTGGTTTTATGGCTTTGATTTGCACACGCCTACAAACGGTAAAGTGGTTTATCGTGTGAAAGATTTCATGCGCAATCTTATCTTGTGGAAGTGGTTTGTTGGATATTTCCCCATCAGAGTGCACAAAACTTGTGAATTAGAACCGACTTTCACTATGGAAAGCGTGGAAATTGAGACCAGTTCCGATGACGAGCAGGATTTGATCTCTGAATATAAAGATAACACTGTAGACCGTGTTTTCCGCCTTTTGCGGCTCCGCAAACGCCTCAACGATAGTGATCTGGCATCTACTATTGTGGCGTCGCCGGAAAAAGAAAAAGACGGTAAACTGGCATCAAAACCCCAGGTTTTACGGAGAGTGGCCACGGGACCAAGGTACATTTTTGGTTATCACCCGCATGGCGTGATCTCTATGGGAGTCATGGGTCTATTTTCGACTAATGTTTTGCGCAATGAACCTTTCCAGCCTCCGTTGAGTTTTTTGAAATCCTTCTTTCATGATCCTTCGAAAGGTGAGAGGTTATTTCCGGGAATTGGATACGTGTTTCTCTTGACCCTCACTGAGCAGTTTGTGATCCCCTTTTTCCGGGACTACTTACTCAGCATGGGACTCACCAGTGCCAGCGGGAAAAACATCAAGTCCGTGATAAATAATGGCGATAATTCTGTATGTTTAGTTGTTGGGGGAGCTCAAGAATCCTTGTTAAACGACGTCGTGGGCAGCAATCACCGTGTTGGAATTGGCTATGATAAATCTGCCGAACTAAATGAGGAATCGAAACAAGTTTCCGACGTCGAGGGTGTAGATGCCAAAGACGAAACTGCCCCGTCAATAGTGAAGAAACAAATCCGCTTGGTCTTGCATAAAAGAAAAGGTTTTGTTAAATTGGCCATTGAGTTGGGAAACGTCTCGCTAGTGCCTGTTTTTGGGTTTGGTGAAGCAGACATTTACCGGCTTTCTCGGCCCCCTCCAGGTTCTTGGGGCTACTCCTTTCAGCGGTGGATGAAGCAAAACTTTCATTTCACGTTGCCATTCTTTTCTGCAAGAGGCGTGTTCATCTACGACTTTGGTTTTCTTCCTTACAGAACACCCATCGATATTGTGACGGGAAAACCAATCTACATTCCTTCGGGGCTTCTTCTGGATGAATATGACGACCCTGCTCCTAGAAAAGAACGCCTGTCGTCATTCACCAGTCTTTTAAGCCTCAAGAAGAAAAAGCAGCAGACTCGCAAGAGAAAAGTTCCCCAAGATATTCTAGACCATTATCATCGCCTTTACGTGGAGGAACTCAGACGCTTATACGAGGAAAACAAGGACCGGTTTGGGTACGGCGATGTCGAGTTGAAAATCATCGAGTAACAGAGCAGTACTTTTGCATATGTTGTTTAATATATTCCTATTTATTCCTCCCAACCAAACCGTTTATATGTATGTACATTCTGGTAACCCCCGCGAAGGCTATTCATCTTCGTTGTCATCCTTCGATTCTTTAAGCATCTGCTCCTTTCTGTACTTGCGGTACTGTTTCATCAAACCGCGGTCCAACTTCCGCCGACCACTAGTTACCACATTATCATCTTTAGCTTCCGGTGTTTTGGGAGCAGCAACCTGTTTCTTTTTTTCGGTTTTAGCGGGGGCTGGCCTTCTGTAAAAGGAGTCCGATTGCAGCAAATTACTGCAAAAATCACGGAAGTCCTTCTCCTCCTGTTTCTTCTTCTCCTCAAAAACCTTAAGCTTGGCGTTTTTCAGGTCTTCCCATTTCTTAAATGTATCGAAGCTGGCGTCCGCGCCAAAAGGAGAAGAACCGAACTTTCTACTTTCAGGGAAAAACTCCCAGAGCGACTTATTCTTGATTTCTTTTAGAAGCGGGTTCATCACACACATCCCGGTGATGGACTCACGAAGTGGGTGTTCCTCTAAGCCACTGGATAATGTGTCAGCATCCATACTTATTCCCAAAAGAGAGAGGTTTGGTTCGATTGCATTAAACCCCCTTTTCACGGTTTCGGCTGGCACTCGGCGGTTAGCAAGCCTGTGCTTTGGATGGAGCTGGAACTCGTATTTGAAGCCTGTATATGGCATTAGTTCTTCGTGTTTCAAAACCCCTTGTTCCGGGAGATTGGTCATTTGAAGCAGCGCATTAAACTGTTCCGTGGACATATTCTGGAACTCGGGCGACGGTTTGGGGAGATCCTTAAATGCAATATAATTTTGCTTTTGTGTCAGTCGCTTGTTCCCGGTTTTACCCGATCCGGTTTCGGGTTTTGTGGCGGTTTTAGTATCCTTGTTCATTTTTGCCAACGCCTGAGCTGCCTGGGGATCTTCGGTTTTACTGTCTGATTTCTTGGATGACAGATACCTGACTGATGTACGGGAAACACCGTGGACCATAAGGCGGTTCCTGCAGCGGCACAAATACAGCGACATCATGTTGACAGGTTATATAAAGAAAAAAAAATGATAAAAATGATAAAAAGTTTAAAAGTCTGATCTAATCAAACAGATAGAAAAACTCCAGTATTTGTTGCGTGAGACGGCGAAACCGCACTTGGTGCTGAGGGTACTGTTCTGTGGCACGTGACGCAAAGTCATGCGATTCTGGGGCCCGGTCCGGAGAAGGTGCGTGCAAGAATCGCCAGAGTTTGGGGATTACGGTTTTGAGTGAAAACAGAACACAATGATAACTGGGTAGATATTAATTCTTTACATTTTTTTTCATGGAAGTAGACTGAAAACCGTTTTGTCTCTCTAATTGTCTAAGTATGAAATTTGTAAGGTGGGTTAAAGAATTTTTAAAAGGGTTTAAAGAATTCATTGTCTTTCATTATAGTCAAATATTGGTTAAAGGACAGGAGATGTGAAAACTTACCAGAACACATTTAAAAAAAAAAGCAGAAATCATTATTATCTCCACATTTTTTTTTTTGAAATAATATTATCTCAAAAATCATATATTGAATAGTAAGTTTATTCTCTTTAGCACTTCTATGGATAGACGGAGGTGTGCTTCTTTTGATCAACCACACTTGGCTTTAGATTATTGCACTGCATTATCTGGGTTCGCACCAGATGACGAAATAATTTCCGCAGTTTAGTCAAACAGCGATACTTGACCTGCTCAGATCTGATTATCACAACAACACTTGTTTCATGTATATGAAACGAGCAAACTTTCCCAAAGTGAAAGTATATAGATCGAAGAATATCTCAAATATGTTAAAAAAAAATCCACCAAGAACTTTCTTGGCCAAGAGTGATTTACCATAATTTCAAAACGTGGCCGCCTGCAATCTCAAGCCCTGCATATAGCACAGGAGCCCCGAAGAAAATATTGGCCCTAATTCAATTATCAACAAAATCTTACCATATCATATTCCTCCCCACAACCATGTCTGTGCACAGAGAAAACGTCGAAAGTACAGAATTGCCCCACACTTACGGAAAGCCCGTGCCATTGGCGGTTATCGGAGGCACGGGTCTCTACGACCTCCCCAACTTAAAGCCCGTGGCCAGACTTACTGTGTCCACACCTTGGGGCTTTCCTTCGGGCCAGATCACGGTGTCGGAGACCGAAAAGGGACACCCGGTGGCATTTCTTGCAAGACACGGCTCGCACCACGACTTGTTGCCCTCGGATGTGCCCCTGAGAGCCAATATCGCTGCATTGAAGAGCCTTGGAGTCAAGGCCATTATTGCCTTTTCAGCAGTTGGATCTTTGCAACATGAAATCAAGCCACGTGACTTTGTGTTGCCCACCCAGATCATTGACCGTACTAAAGGTATTCGTCCTTCGACGTTTTTTGAAAAGGGATTTGTGGCACATGCTACTTTCGGTGAGCCTTTTGACGTTAAGCTCAATAAGCTTATTGCCGACTCGATCCCAGCTGAAGGGTTCTTGGACGCTTTCGACTCTGCTGCTCACCCAAAGCTCCACTCAAAGACCCACACGGAAAACGGCGAGGATTTGACCGTTATTTGTATGGAAGGCCCTCAATTTAGTACCAGAGCCGAGTCTAAAGTGTACAGAACAATGGGTGGATCTGTGATCAACATGTCAGTTTTGCCCGAGGCCAAATTGGCCCGTGAGGCCGAGATCGCCTACCAGATGATCTGTATGTCTACCGACTACGACTCCTGGAACGAGACCGAGGAGCCTGTTACTGTGGAAACTGTGGTGGGTAACTTGAAGGCCAACTCGGCCAATGCTTGTAAAGTTGCCGGAAAATTGGTGGACATTGTTTCCGACGACTTGCACCATGGTACACTGGGTCTTGGTGCTGACTTGGAGGGCTCGATGAAATTTTCTGTCAGCACCAACATCAACGGGGTCAAGAAGGATGTCTTGGAGAAGATGCACTTTTTGTTCCCTGGATACTGGCCAATTAAGTAGTGGGGCCACCGACACTCTTTAGAATTACTGTACCTCGAAATAGATATTTATATTATTAGACATTTTTTATCGTGTTTAAGTATGAGTGTAGCAGGTGATGCAACCGTAGTTAATTTTTTGGCAGGGCTAGACTCGAAAAGATACACTTTTCACAAGATCTGCTTAGGAAGTTGTTTCTGGTTACACGGTTTATTAAAATTTTTGTTTCATTTTTTGAAAATAAATTCCCAAGACAAAAACCGGGTTTGCTTTTTAGTTGCGCCAGTGAATCATCGCCAGCGAGAATAATTTAATTAAGACCACATCGAAGTGTAGTCGGAAGAGTTTTGTTATAAGTTTTTTTTTGTATCAATCTTAGAATCACCGACTGATAATTTTCTGGTCTCAAAAACTGACTAATTAATCTACATAAACCTACTAAATAGCGAGAAAGCCTTTCCAGAATCTCTACTACTTCCCAGACAACTTTGTTTTTCGAATCAAAACTCCCCGGTTCTTTCTTTGCTGAATCAGCAAAAACATTTTTATTGGCTAATCGATTAAATACTAAAAATATTGAACGGACATTCAAAAACCGACCTAGACCGATCCATGAGTCTTTTTCTTCAAAGAGGTCATTCAGATGGCATCATCAAAATACTAGTAAAGTCCTTAAGCGTATGGTTCTTGGTTTATTAAACCATTGTCCTAACATTGGCCCCTTAGACCCAAAACGGAAATTCACTATATATAATTTTTTTTTTCTTAGAATAAAAAGGATTGGATTAATTGTGGGGAAATGGAATTATGTCCTGCATCACCCCAACCCAAGTGCTGGATTTGCAGAGACCAGTGTGGCTTTTCTTATCTGACGCAGATTCGGGATTTCGTGGGGTAAATTTGCATTTTTTGTTCAACGTAAAACTGCATCTTGAACAACCCGATATCACATTTTTATTTTCTTCTTCTTTGCTGCACCTTCCCGATTGGGGGTTTATCGTAGAATTAACATACGGCCAAATTTGGGGGATGCAACCCTAATTATTCTTTTCCCCCACACTGAGCACACACTCCCCTTTTATTAGAAATGTTGAGGGCACTCGGTAATGAACTAAGAGATTATTATATAAGACACCCATTTCCCACACTACTTATTATTTGAACAATTTTGCTCAAATCACGTAAAGAAATATTAATACCATTTTCCAGTTATTTTTTATCCTCAAAACATTTTTTTTTTTTTCGAAAAGAGCCTTCATCTGTTTCTATCCACCCTCGATCTCCAGCCACTCTCATACCATCGCCTTGAGGCTTTCTGGGGCTCGCACACGTGACACAGAATACAAGCAAGAAGCGAGTTTGATTTAGAGGCAAAGCAAAAGAAAGAAAAAAAAAATTAAAAGTGAAACACTTCACGGAAGAAGTATTTACAGGATTACCAGAATACGCTTGATCATATCTAACAGGATTTTGAAAAGCACCAATTACATTTTTTTTTTTTTGTTTTCAACTGTTGGTAAATCCTCAACCAAATCAATTGTGGCAGCATACATGAGATCTCTCGGCTTAAACTCGGCATTGGGCCGGATATTTACTAGGTCTAGTGACCACACACAACCATTGCAAACAATTCTTAATTTCCGCAAACACCCGGAAGAGTCGCTTCAGAAAGTTATGACCCGTAGCGATAAAGAAATGGGCGGGTTTTCCGAGGCCAGTTTTGGCATGGACCCAGAAACCGGGGCAGGCCATTTCTATGGTAACTTGAACTTGGACCTTCCTAAAGATAACCCGGAAATTACGCGTTCTGGATACGCCATGTTCCGTACAAAAGATCAGCGGGACTCGTGGCTTTCAGGTGACTCCTTTTGGGATTGGTCTCGGTATTCGCTGATGGTTTTGCGGGTGAAAGGAGACCGCCGCAAATACCTCGTGAATATCCAGGCAAATACCCCCTTGGTGACGGATTTGTTCCAGCACAGATTGTTTTTGCACCACCCAGGAGAATGGGAAACGGTGGTTATTCCCCTTAATGATTTTGTCATGACAAACTGGGGTGTGATTCAAGATGGCAGCGAGCTTAACAAATCAGAGGTGAAGACCGTGGGTATCGGGTTGTTGGATAAACAATACGGTCCATTTTCCTTGAAAATCGACTGGATCAAAGTGATGACCGGTGCAGAGGCGGTAAAAATGACTGATTCGTCGCGTTCTGAACGTTTGGCTCTTGAAGACGAGACTAAAGCAAATGAATCTAACGATATCGAAACCAATAAACCGCCCACCGGTAACACCGGGTCTGCTCTCAATGCCCACAAGGTTGAAGAGCCAAAGGAGTCGATTTTCTAAAAGATGCCCGCTTTGAATTTTGTAATTTACCACAGTTTGACCAGGTGCAGTGGGTAGAATAGACAATGCGTCATTCATCGTCTCGGAAAAGAAGAAAATGGATGAATTCAGATGCTTATGAAAGAAAGCTTGCTAATTAAGATACCCGACCAGATTCCGGGGCATTCCGAGTATCATCTATTTAACTTCTAACTATCTGAAATTTACGTGAGTCCTGGTGATAGGGAATCATGTGAGCAGACATGAATGATAGAAGTTCACATCCACAATCCTTAAATCATTTTCATTTTGGCAGACTTCACTCTCTGATTAAAACATTACGATATATTATGATACAGTTCCTTTACAGTTTTTGTCATTTGTAGACTTAAAAAAATTTGTGTGGAGATCTTTAGGGCATCATCATCATTATACGTGTATGTATGCAGTAGATCTTGCACGTGAGCACAACAACGTATACACACTACCAGGATTCAGATCACGTGATGCGCGCTTTTCGTTCGCGGTGAGAAATAAAAGGCAATTTTGTCGCGAAAAATTTTCATCCTTTTCGTTCTCTTCTTCTTCATCACAACTAATTATCAAAAATGGCAAGAGGCCCGTATGTCTAATCTGATCTTCAACTTTGAAGACAGACATAACCAAGACAAAAACAAATCAAATGGCCTGTTCGTTTCGAGCAGAAACCATGAAATAAAACCGTCTCCCCTCGGGGTGTAAACCGGTCTCCAGCTATATCTTCGGATTAGCGCGGATGGGAGCCTTGTCTTGATAATTGGGAGTGGTCGAAAACTAGGGGGTATGGTTGTTGAAAACTTTTACACGTTATGAGAAATTATAAAACATATTGATACCTGCGAGGCTTTGGTCTTTTTTTTTTTTAGATCGTTCTCGAAAGGAATTAATGTTATATTTTTTCTGCTGTTGAAGGACAGAGGTTACTGTTATTATATTTCATATTCTTGAGATCTGATTTCGGTTTTCTTTAACATGTGCAGACAATCGTGCTGTTCGCAATTAACCCCCTAGGATTCACCATTTCCAATTTATGTCTGTCTGTCTATCTGTAGTCATGAAACTTTCCCTTACTAACTATTATCCAGAAAGAAGCACCTTAAGAGATTGGCAGCCCCATCCCACTGGATGTTGGACAAATTGTCCGGCACCTACGCCCCAAGACCATCTGCTGGTCCACACAAGTTGAGAGAGTCCTTGCCCTTGATTGTGTTCTTGAGAAACAGATTGAAGTACGCTTTGAACGGTAGAGAAGTCAAGGCTATTTTGATGCAAGAGCACGTCAAGGTTGACGGTAAGGTTAGAACCGACTCGACCTACCCTGCTGGTTTCATGGATGTCATCACCTTGGAGGCCACCAACGAGAACTTCAGATTGGTGTACGATGTCAAGGGTAGATTTACTGTCCACAGAATCACCGCTGAGGAAGGTTCTTACAAGTTGGGTAAGGTCAAGAAGATTGCCTTGGGTAAGAGAGGTGTTCCTTACGCTGTCACCCACGACGGTAGAACCATCAGATACCCAGACCCATTGGTGAGAGCCAACGACACTGTCAAGATCGACTTGGCCACTGGTAAGATCACTGACTTCATCAAGTTCGACACCGGTAAGTTGGCTATGGTCACCGGCGGTAAGAACATGGGTAGAGTTGGTGTGATTACTCACAGAGAGAAGCATGAGGGTGGTTTCGACTTGGTCCACATCAAGGACGCCTTGGAGAACACTTTCGTCACCAGACAATCTAACGTCTTCGTCATTGGTACTGAGGCCGGCAAGCCTTATGTGTCTTTGCCAAAGGGTAAGGGTATCAAGTTGTCGATCACCGAGGAGCGTGACAGAAGAAGAACTCAAAACGGCTTGTAAATCTCATTTGTATAATAAAGCTTATTCAGCAAGAAAGGGAACAAAAAAGAAATAAATAAATACATAAAAAAAAAGTGAATAAAGGGTAAAATAAAATCGGAAACCTAGAAATCAGTAATTCATTGTCTAAACGTTCATTTCGAATGAAACAAGAATAGAAGTTGACAGATGATGCAACCTGATAAAGTGCATGCAGTATATTATCGGTATGTATTAGGATATCGCCGCGGAATTGCCGGTGGTGGAAAATCTCAACCACGCTTCATAAACATTAAAGCACGTGTGCAGCCGCAAGAATTAAGCACGATTTTTTTTTTCTTTCTTAAATCTTACAAACCAACCCTCATATAGTACCTCTTTATTATTTTTATTATTGAAAGACAATGACCTCGAGATATAGAGTCGAGTACGCACTCAAAACACATAAACGTGACGAGTTAATCGAATGGGTGAAGGGTCTTTTGGCAGTGCCCTTTGTGCTTCATGGAGATAGTGGAGAAAGTGCTCGAGTATATACGGGAAGAAATACTGGCGACCAAAAAATCTTGGAGACTTATGAGAAGAAAATCGAAAAGTCGTTGCAGACACGCTACTTGGAAGTGTTCCATGATGTAGAAAAACTTATAGACAATACGATTGCTCTCGATGATCAACAGCAAAATCAACAACATGTGGCTCGCACCAGGCTTCGGCAATTGGTACCTTCAGTGGGCAGATTTTTCACCCGACTTCCGCTTAAACAAGCGTTTTTGATCGAGGACGAAAAACGGCTGATTTCTCGGCGCAGATTGGTGAGTCCTTCATTTAATGATATCCGGTCGATCTTAAATACTGCACAGGTGCTTGCACTCACCAGTGCCAAGGAAGAAGACAAAAAACTCCGTCTAGTGACTTTTGATGGAGACGTCACCTTATATGAAGATGGGAAAAACTTGGTTAAAGACTCGCCGTTAGTACGTCTTTTGGTGAAATTGCTTAGTCTTGATTTGTACGTGGCCGTGGTTACTGCTGCTGGATATCCAGGCCAACAAGGTGCAACGTCTTATCATGAAAGATTGCAGGGACTTATTCAGATATTTAGAGATTCTGATGAATTGCTGCCTACACAAAAAAATAACTTTTTGGTGATGGGCGGTGAATCAAACTACTTATTCCGGTACAATTCGGATGAAGGTAATTTGCGGTTTATCGAAGGCCATGAATGGTACTTGCCTCTCATGAAAAGCTGGAACCAGGACAAAATCGTGGAGATCATGGATCTTTCCCATAACCATTTGCAGCATCTTAGGGAACGTATGCGGTTGAATGATGAAACAAAGACCACAATCATCCGCAAAGAACGGTCCTTGGGCATAATTCCAGTCAACGGATACAAGATCCAGCGAGAGACATTGGAAGAAATGGTGCTCTCCATTCTGGTCCAGCTCAATGAATTCTTGCACCATAATAAAGCGAAGGACACGCGGTTGGTGGAGGAAGAAAGTGGCAAGATTGCTTCTGACACTAATCCTCATCCACAGGAAAGCGAGGTGAAAGTTTGTGCATTCAATGGTGGATCAGATGTTTGGGTGGATATTGGAGACAAGGCCTTGGGCGTAGAGGCTTTACAACTGTACTTATATAAGACCTGTGGAGGAACACACGGCCCGATCCTGAAAAGCTCGAGTCTTCACATCGGAGACCAATTCGCGTCAGTGGGTGCCAATGACTTTAAGGCCCGTCTAAGTGCATGCACTGTGTGGATTGCCAGTCCCAGGGAAACGAAGGATATTCTTGAAGAAATGTCTGTTCTTCTTCTGAATGCGAAAAAGACCAATTGAAAAATTTATAGACACTTGGGGTGCTTGATGCTCTTGAGGATGCAAATCGTACTTGAATAACATAGAATAAATAGGAAAGACTTGTGGTAACATTTTGCCATAACTATACTAGATAAATTACGATCTATTACAATTACTCTCGATGACCATATAAATTTATTGACCCCACGTGATATTCAACTGGTTTCTTATTTCTTCATCCGTGTGATCATTATCATAGTTTCGAAGACTGCCCAAAAACGTGCTCATTGCAGGATTACTATTTTCGTAACCGTGGTGTCTCTTGAAAGGATCGCGTTGTTTTCTTTTCGACTGAAGAGGGTTTTTGAGTCCGTAGAAATCACATTTGAAATGGTCAAGCGCATGCTTTTGCTCTGAAGCAACCAAACTGGTGAAATATTCTTCCTCGTTGATTTCAGGTCCCGGAGTAGGCGCATTACCAATATATTCCACATTCGATTCAGGAAAGTGAAGAGCCTCTGATAAATGATGCTTAAGAAAACGGGTTCTTTTAAATTCGAAGCCAACAACAGTTATATTGCTAGGGTAAGAATATGAAACTTCATAGAATCTACAAATCAGGAAAAGCACGTTTTCTAATGAGTCTCGAGCATATTCTTCAAGCACAACCCTGTCGAATAATTCACTATATTCTGTACCGAATAGTTTTCGTGCAAGCTGGTAATAGGAAAGAGCCTCGGAAATTGGACCTGCTTCTTTTTTAGTCTGACCTCCTGAAATTATAAGAAGGGATTTGGGATATTTCTGCAATTCTTCAAAACTTTTTTTAATGTGATCGATGAAGCAAAGATGATCGTGGCCCTCAATCTGGAAAGGTGCAAGGAACCACTCACTAGCATTTTGTCCATTGGATTCAGGCACATGCTGAGCTTTCCATATGGAGTGACAGGGGAGAATAATCAAACGTTTATAAGCCATGGGAATAAATAAATAAATAATTGGGAAAATCCTGGGTTTTATATTTATTTTTCTTCCTAGAATCGGTTATATTTGAAACAGTTATCTATCGTATTTCTGCGTTTCGCACTTAGAGATTGATTGCCTCGTGCATGAAATTGTTCCGCAGGCCGAGGTGATCCCGGAGTCCGTGTCATGTGACTCGCAATTAAATAAAGCCGATTTTTCATTCAACGGGGATGATATAGATTGACAAGCCATCTTATATAAGAGTCAACAATGGCATTGAATCCCAAATTCTACGATCCTAGCAAGGCTGCATACTTCAATCCAGCCGAAGATAGAAAAGTGGCCATTGTTACCGGTGGTAATTCAGGTATTGGCTGGTATACGGTGCTTCATCTTTATCTTCATGGTTATATCGTTTACATTGCTGGCAGAAATGCCCAAAAAGTGAACCGGGCTATAGAAGAGATTTCCGCAGAGGCCGAGTCTAGATCAAGTGTGAATTCCGAAATTGAACAGAAATCCACACCAGTGGGTGAGTTGCACTCGCTTCATTTAGATTGCTGTGACTTGAAATCAGTGGAAAATTGTGCGGAGGAGTTTTTGAGCAAAGAGTCTCATTTGGACATTCTTATTAATAATGCCGGTTTGATGGCGGTACCTTTTGAAATGACGAAAGATGGATATGAAATCCAGTACCAGGTGAACTTGGTAGCACCATTTTTATTGACAATGAAGCTTCTTCCAGCCTTGGAAAAAGCCACTTCAACATCGTCTATTCCCCGTGTAATCACCTTGAGTTCGATCGGCCATAACATGTCGGTGAAATACTGGGATCCCTCGAATCCTATCAACAAATTCCCCAGTACAGTGTATTCTTGGGTTCGGTACGGAAACGCTAAACGTGGTGCCATAGAGTTTATGCGCAAATTTGCACAGCAGTACCCAAAGATTTTGGCGTTTTCTGTACACCCTGGTGTGATTACCGAAACAGGACTTTATGACTGGTGGACAAGCTTGCCCAAGATCGGCTCACTCTTCAAGTATGGATTTCAAGGTGTGGGGAAAATCATGGGTGTTTCCTCTGAAGAGGGTGCTTTGGCCACACTTAGAGCCGCATTGGACCCTAGTTTGGGACCTGCCGAAAGTGGTTCTTATTTTGTCACTGGTGGAACTATTGAAAAGCCATCCAGTGTAGCCCAAAACCAGGACAATATTGACACGACTTGGAACTATAACTTGCGTCTGTTGACTGAAAAGGGGTTTTTGAAGACACTTTCTTAGATCAAGTTTGAAAAGAACTGGGTCATGTGATGAAACTAGTTTTTTTCTTCTATTTTTTTTTTTTTTGGTTTTAAGATTTTTGAAAGATACATTTGATTAAAGGGCGAGGACCCTGAATGAACTATTGATTATTATTTGTCTCCAAGACATTTTACTTTACCATTATTACCGATTTTGTTTTGACTTATTTAGAAAAAAGAAAAAAAATAATAACAAAGAATATTTAAATACTTAAATCGTATCCTCTTGGTCTCACATGTATGGTGGTTATCTTGAAAACCACGCATAGTCAATGTCTGCGAGGATCATAGAGCAGCGCATGCCAATTTTATAAACTTGATTCAACTTCAGGCTGGACCAGCAACGCGAGTATTTGATCAAGAATCCACGAAACGGACTTGCTTTCTTTTTTCGAAACCGGGCTATTCCATATTTATTATTTTTTTCACAAATTTGTCTCCCTTTTTTTAAGGGAAAGCCACCTGCTCACCTCTTAACAAGATTAAGCACGTCGTGCACGAGGCAAAGACCCTAATTTACCATTATACTTCAGAAAGCGTATAATCACCAAGTCTCTGCAACGCCACTTGCAAAATATTTATTTTATACCAAAAAATCCAACGCTTTCCAAAACCTTTTGACGCCCAGTAATATAAAAAGATACAGAGAAAGACAACAAGAGACCCACCCTAACCATATTAATCTTTGACCTTGTGATCGTCTCTCTACTCAATCTTCTTATTGAAATAACCTCATCATCTGCGATTTATCACATTTAATTTTGAGGACTTTAACGATAATGGCAGTGGAAATATCGCTGGAGCAAATGGCCAGTACTACTGGCGGAATCAGCAGCTCAGATTTCTCCGATCTTATACCACTGTCTGTTCCTAGCACAGTCAATCCATCGAATATTTATGAACTCAACCAGTCGGAATCACTAACTTTTTTATACAACCTTCTCTATGACGAGCAGTCGACTCTAACAAAAACAGATATTTTGAATATTCTCAGCTCTCTCAAAGAACGAGAAGAGAATCTACCCTTTTCCCTAACTCAGATATCCCCACAAACAAATATCCAGGGTGTTTCATGGGGCCCCAGTCTTTGCCGCAAGTTTTACCAAGAACGAGCTAGAGTGGCCCAATCTTCCTGGTTCACAAATGTGCCTAAATCACGAGAACAAGTCATAAAAGTAAGTTTACCGCGTTTTTACAGATTTCACGTTTCACGGTTAGTTACTAACAAAACTCCTCCTTTAGAGTCTTAAGCTTATCACTTACGATACAAAAACAGATTTCTTCCGCTTTAAAAAGTTCTACAGCAAGCTCAAGAATCACATCACACATTTCCAGCTCCGGTCACTTGTGGTGAGTGGAGGTCATGCATCTCAAGGTATATACTATCCTTCGTCCTATTTCCATGACGATAATCTTGAAACGGTATATTATGATGCTGGAGATCTGCCTCCTGAGGGTTACCACAGCTTTTTCAAGTTAATCCGGCTAATGCCAGATGAGACCTCGGCAGCATCAGACTCAATGAAGCTCGACTGCATTGTGGATTCTAGAGACCTTAAACATAACACTGCAAGCCGGGTCTCATCGATGGCATGTTCCGATAAATTTCTAGCGTCCGGCACGTTTGAAGGCGGGTTTGTGTTGGTAGACATTGAGGATCCGCAAGATACAAAGCTTACAGGTGAGGTTTTTTTGACACGGTCTTCGGATGGAATCACTAACGATTTAAATATAAGCAGGGACAATAGCCAGGTAACAATTGCGTCGAACGACGCTAAATTGCGATACTACGATATCGTAAAGGCAAAAAAAATGTCTTCTATTCAGCTCCCCTTTGCTGTGAACAGACTTGCTTCGAGTCCTCATAACCCGCACGAGTTTTTCGTCGCTGCAGACAACAAGGATAATTTTATTTTCGACCGACGGTGCCTTAATGGGGACAAATTTGCACCCAGTGGCACGTTTTCCGGTCATAAGGACTATGGTTTTAGCTGCGACTGGTCGCCCAGCAATGAGCACGTGTTGGTTTCAGGAAATCAGGACGGCACAGTCAGACTTTGGGATCGTAGAATGAGTCATGAGAGTACTCATTGCTGGAACAGTGCATTGGGATCACACGCATTTGATATCGACGGCAGCATACTTGGAGGCCCAGTACGCAACTGCAGATTCAGCCACTATGGCGATTATCTTATATGGGCCGAAAGCTTGGACCATGTAGGGATCATACAAATGGAAGATTTGCATAAAGACCCCGATCCAGTCCATTCTCGAGTACAGTCGATAGATTTCATTGGCAAATGTATTGGTCTCGACGTGAGTCTGACGGGATTTGGCCGTGACGAGGTTCTCACAATTGGTATTAATGATTGTCCATTAGGAGGAATCCTTAGCTATCACCTAGACGCTCCCGGAAAACCTCTTCCGTTTGATTTTCAGTTTTGAACTTTTGTTCCTTATAAATTCGTTGCAATATATTCTACCACATGTCGTTTAAATCCTCCGAGACTTGTAGATTCCCCCCGACATCTTTAATCATGCCATCCAATCTAGAAATCTTATCGCTTGTTTTAGTCAAAGCAGCAATGACACGGGCTTTGTTCCTGGCACTTGTAATAGATTTTTCATAATGAGCCACTGCTTGGTCATCGTTACTTGAAGCTATGTCACTCAAATATTTTCTTAGTTGGTCTAAATGAGGTTTTAGCTGAGGCGTCTCATTTTTGCTCCACTCTTCTAAAAGCCCCTGTAAATATCCCACCACAATAAATCGCTGGAATCCAGTTTGAAGACCATATATCTTGCCTTCAAAAAACTGTTCTCTTGAAGAGTGGTCGTGGCCTTCCTGAAACCCTTTCTGGTAAAAACTTTCCTCAAGATCGAGTGCTCCATCTAGTGTCAAATCATCCATTTTTTGAAATAATTTTTTTTTATTACTGGATGGTGGAATATACTTATAAGTAAGAAGAAAAGAAAGGAAGAGTTTATGTAAAGCATGTTCCCCGGTCTGCGCGAGACATTTACGAGCTCAGATGCCCCAACTTAGTACTGGGTGCACTCTGACGTTAAACATTAGCATTAAAATACAGTACTACTATTAATTGAAAGCAATTAAATTATCTGTTTCTTGCCGCCCACGCTCATTGTCAATCTTAGTTCGAATATATAATGCTGGAAGATATTTCAGATGCAGAAGGGGCGCATCGTAAAATTACAAACCGAAAGGCCCAATTGGCTACAGGATACGAGTCTGACTCTGATGACCAAGGTTTCGGTGCTGATTCTGATGATTCTGATAATTCAGGGGACGAAGGAGAAGATAATAAGAATAAAGATGATAAAGCAGATAATAAGAGTGAAACTGAGATTGCAGAAGCAGAAGCAGAGGAAGATGACGATATGTTTGCTTCGGATAATGAAGAGAATAAACCACCAGCTAGTTTGGATAACAAAAAGCCAAAGAATACTTTAGACATTGACGAGTTTGAAAAAGAACAAGGATTGGAAAATTACCATTTCGAGGAAAAACTTGACGGATATGGTGCTGGAAATAATGTATCAAACGGCCAGGATGAGGGTCCGCAAGAAGTCAAACTAGAGGCATTCAATCTACGAGAGGAGGTGGAATCGGGGAAATTTGATAAGGACATGAACTATATACGCCAGGAAAATAATGATAGCGAGGAAGAGGAAGAACCTTGGATGGCTGAGGCTAGTGCTGAAGATATACGGAAAGCAAAGGAAGCTCAACAAAAGCAAGAGAAATCAAAAGAGGATAATGCCACACTTTCAAGACCGGTACTGGAGATCTTGCAAGGTCTTATACAAGAATTGGAACCAGCAGAAACTCCCATGGAGGCGTTTTCAAGACTACGGCCGAAAAAGAAAAGACGCGACAAAAAGGCGGTAAGAGATGACGATTCCGGTCGGAAACAAACCGTGTACCGAATCACGGAATTTTGTGAGCAGCTAGTCAATGAAAAGGGTATTGTTTCAGCTTATGACATGAGTCGCGAGGAACTTATGCGTACATTCAAAACCGAAACAGGCGAAGATTTCCAGCCAAGAGGGATGAAGAGAAATGCAGAGGAGATGGAACCCGAAAGAAACGAGTATGGAGATGCTGTTTGGGAATTCAGGTGGATTGACGAAAGTGAAATTAACGGTCCCTATTCTACTTATGAGATGAAGTACTGGAAGGAATCATATTTCGAGAATAATGTGGAGGTTCGCAAGCTAAATGAACCAATCTTTCGCCACGTTTCCGATGTATCTTTTAAAGAAAATTGAAACAAAAGAAAGAAACGATTATTTCATGCAATACTCAATTTTCATGTGCCTATCGATATTATTTTTCTATAGTGTAACTCAGTAAGGGAAACTTGACTTCCTGAGCAATTCCATTGATGACATCCCAGCTCACGTTACATCTCCACCTGATTTTGTTACTGAGTGGATCCTTTGAATAAGTCCGGCTAATCAAGCCCAATGTAGCCAACGTTGAAATCTGTGTATCTGTGTCGACATTTTTGTTAAGAGTGAACGTATTGAACTCTGCTTCTTTCTTTGCAAGGTCTCGCTCAGAAAGGTCTTGATAGAGATTGAAATACTCCTGATTGTCTTTCGAGAGCGTCAGCGACTCATTTCTGTAGATCACAGAGAGTATAGCCTTCAAACGTTCGAGATCAAAGTAAGACGCGGATAAAAGACGCGAATCAATGTTTGATTTGTTCATAACGGAATCTGCAGTTTTTTTTCTTGGGGACCGTTTGGAAACACTTTTCAACTTCGAAAATAAATGGATATCTAGTTTCGGGTCGGTGAATGAAGCCAAGTATGCTGCAATAAGAATGTACTTTGAATGATAGGATATGTCAGATAATGGGACACTTTCTTCGGCCTCAAGGAGCCCATCCTCATACATCGTGACTGAACTGTTTGTAATCACTTCATCCTTCATGATTTCATCCTTAAGCTCTCTGTAAATGGCCAAAAAGTCCCGTTGATCGTAATTGCCGTTCCCAACAAGAGCGATAAACTTGGGCCAGAGATTCTGGCAAATATCTTCGATTAAAGAGAGGTCGGACCCCGTGTAATCGAAGTATAAATCCACAACCAATTTCGCAAATTTTGTCCAGAATTCTATATCAATCTTCCCCAGCAAAACCTCAGGAAATGGATTTTTCGTCACAATTTCTGCCACTTGATCTAAAGTATAAGAAGCAAGTCTTATATGCGGTACATTCATTGTCACCACTTCTCGAGGTTCCTCATGGGATACTATGTAGACAATGCTAATGTTTCGGATGGTGGAATACTCCCTGAATTTCACAAACGACCGGAAAAGCTCCTCTGTATTTTCGAGGCATTGATCAAAACGATCCAATACTAAGACATGAGGATCGGTATAATTGGTTTCTTCCACAAATTGTTCGAGGGACATAAGAAAATGAGAAAATGTCTCACATAGAAGAGAAAGCCGAGCAGCCTCTAAACCTTTATACATAAATTTTTGGTGATAGGTTGATAAATCTATACCACTATCTGCTCTAATACGAGACAAGCAGTTCTGTAGAAGAAGTTTTTGTGTGATGAACTCGTCACATTTAATAATAGTCCGTCGTATGCCTAGATTTTCTAGGTGCCGGAGCACAAGATGTGTTTTCCCCAACGACTTGTAACCCAGAACAATGACATTTGGCGCCAGCGTTTCCACGTCATCAGTAACAAAAGAAGCTAGGAGTTCCTGCTCTTTTTCTCGAAACTCGACGTATTTTGGTACGGCTTCCATTGGTATAAGGGAAAAAAAAAAACCGATTAGAAATATGGTGAGATCTGACATTATTTTCACTGCCAAAGAAACGCGCAAATGCACTCCAGCCGTCTATCTATCGATAATTCTTTGGTTTCCAACTAGTTAATGATTAAAATTAATATTTTATTGATTCATTTAACAATTTTTTCATTATCAAAAAAAGATGCAGATTTTTATTATCAAGAAATATCTAAAAATAGTCTTCGAGTTGTACCAGCAACATCTTCAAACCGTAGGCCTTCGCTACATTACGGAACACTTCCAACCGTTTCTCGACAAATTCATACTTCACAGTCTCTACCCAATCACCAGAACACTTGCAAAATTCACTCATATTATCACTTTTGATAGTATGACATCTCGAACACTGGTAGTCTTGACTCAAGTATTTGGTAACCAACTTGTTACATTGCGAAATGAGTTCTTCTTCCATCGCTGCTGTGTTGTACGATTTGCGGCAATTGGTACATGCCCAAACATCTTTCTCCTCATTCCGACAGAAATCAACATCACGAATGAATTCACAGTAGTCACAGATGACCGAATTGATCACTAGGGAGGCACTCGGGTTAACAAACATAGACTCAGCACTAAATTCTCTCACCTCTAACTCTTGAAGAAGATCCTTCCGCAACATGCGCACCTCAATACTTCTCTTACTAGATAAGGCAAACACTCCACATAAGAATTTGACGAGCTCCAAGATGGGATTTTTCAAGTTGAGGTGTGAGCCTGCAAGTTTAGGGAACTCATACTCCTGCTTCATTTCCGGGTTGAGAATCGACTCATTTTGACGACGTCCAAGTTTTTTAATTCTCAGGTGGAGAGGTTTGCGGAAGTTCACCATAACTTCACTAACAAAGTCATCTTCAGGTGCCTCGGTGGCCGAATCTTGCTTCTTTTGTCCGTTCAATATATGCGCCAATTGAGTTATTCTCTGAGTACCCAGTTGCGTGCCTCCGAGCAAAGTCTCACTTTTGTAGCTCGCCAAAGCATTCAAGAAAATCACAATCCAATCCTCAAACTCATTCTGAAACATGACTGGAAGAAACTTCTTAATGTGCCACTGACTAAATGGAACCAAATCTTGTACATCCTCATTCGTGATCTCGGTACAGCACCGACCAGCAAAATTAAACTCATCCATCCAAATCAAAAGGTCCCAGTAGCGAACAATGCGCAATTCCAAAAAGTTGAACAATGGCTTTGAACGAATGGCAGTCACTGCGTAATTTCCAAAAGCGTACGAGTTCTCGACCGAGATTTTCGTGGTCTGAATAATCAATTTCAGCTTGGTTGCAAAGACGACCTGGGAATTCATTCTTCTGAACTCACCTACCAACTGTCTCAAGGCTTTGTATGTGAGCTTATGGATGTGTCTGTGGAGAGTATAGTCGTACAACTTCGAGCTTCTTTTTTGAATCCACATCACCAATTGACTTGTCATTGAATCAGCGTGTATATTATGGTTCATAGCGTCATCCCACCATTGTTTTACCATCGCCCTTAAATGAGACAAAGCAGTGGGCGAGAAGGTATCGACAGCTAATGTCGAAGCGCCATTATCATCACCTTCCAAAGGATCGTCAGCCAAATCAGTACCCTCCATCTCATTGATAAGCGAACTTGTTAAAATTGTATTGATTGTCAAAGTCCCAATATCAATCTCCAAAGAAGCAGTTTCATAAATTTCGGGATTGTTAATTGTAATGGATTCGAGACTCTCCAGCTCATCAACTTGGTCAGCTTCATATCCTCCATGATCTGGATAAAGGTTATTTGACCACCACAACACAACATTGTTTTCGGTTAAACGCCGGGCGTATTGAACATCGATCAAATAGTCCAAATTCTCCGCCTGCAAATTACAAAGGGGAATTTTAGAGTAGTTTGAAAGGTCAATCAAGTTTTTCATTCCGGAAGCCAAATTGAAGTAATGCTTCATTATTCTTTGCGAAATCAAAGATTGCCAACCAATGGCAGGCATTGGAACTTCTCTGACACTCATTTTAATCGTTGGAAAATCCACTGCTGCTTCAAGAAGATTCAACACTTTAGCACAATATGGCGACTGGATCGCAAACAATGCCTTGCTGCTCCTACCTTCATGAATCTTTCTTATGAAGAAGTTGAGTTTCTTGTACAAAGAAGCAGGGCTGTTGAAATAAGTTGTCTCAAATTTCACATCAGCTGGGTAGTCGATGATATTGTAAAGATTGGTGAATGAGTCTTTTTTAGCCTGGTATACCTCTTTGTAGATCTTTTCAAGGTTGGCTGGAAGTTCTTGGGCGCCACTGGATGGTTTCAAAACACAAAGAGATACTGTGTTGGACCAAGTGTTGAAAAGCGAATAGAACTCATAACTGTTGGTGACAATGTGGAGTAAATAAAATATATCCATTCCAAACCTTTTCAAGTACTGTGCTTGATCAATCTGAATCAAGTCCTTGGTTGTAAAACCTGTCTTTAAACATTTACCCAAGGCACCAACTCGCGTATCGTCAAAACGCACTGTATTTCCCAAACCAATGATAGCTCTATCAATGGAACTGATCTCGGTCTCGTAAAGCCCCAATATTCTGGAATCATGAAGCAAACTATCCACGCGGCTAATTTCTTCATTGTAAACGGTCTCGGGCATGGTGAACTTATATAGATGGGAAGCATCATGTCCGTTGGGAAGAATTGCCTTTGATTTTTCAATATCACAGTTTGGAATTGTTTTCTTGCTAGAAAGCTCGGCTTTAAAGGTGGCGTAAACTTGTTTTGGAATGTGAAACGAAAATGAATACACCTTTGCGCCGGAAAGAACGTAAACTTTGAGCACACCGATATTAGTTGGGTCTATCTTGTACTCGAGAATCTCCCAGTTGGAACCCGCAATGTTTTCTGCCTGCTTCCGAATCATGTTACCAACAGAAGATCTATGAGAGGATTCTGAATTCTCTCCAAACAACTTCTTTCTTCTGTCTCTGTTGCGAGATTGATGGCTCCACTTAGCCTTTTGGTATTGTAAGAAACCAGCGTAATCTTCGGTCATCGAAGGACAAGGTCCCAAAAGAAGCGAGGCATTTCTCTCTTCTTCCTCTTCCCTTACTTTTTGAGCTTCACGAAGTTTTCTCTTCTTGACAGTGACCTTACTAAATTTGGATCCAACAAATTCGTCCTCACCAATATTTCCAAATTCTTCAATATCTTTCAATGCTTTTCCCTGATGCTCCTTCTTTGTCACAGTACCAAAAAAGCTTGAGATCGATGATTGCTGAAGCTTATCTTCTTGAGCCAGAATACGTTTCCTTAACCAATCAGGATGTGGAACTCTAGGCACTGGATTTTGGACGTGTTGGTAAGCAGCAGGGATAGTGATAATTTTTTGCACCACAGAAGCCAAACGCTCATAATAGTAACCCCAATCTAAAACTGAACGAGGATCGAATTCAGATAACGAAGGGTCTTTAAGCCATTTCTTCAAGAAGAACTCCTTTTTTTCCGACGAAAAGACTGCAACAGGAATTGCTCTATCTGTAACCGGACTGCCAATGGGCTTTGAGCTGATAATATACTTACACGCCAAACCTGCATCTTTCACCATCTCTTCGCCCAAAAATTCTCCCAATCTCTTTGCGGTTGTGATGGAAGTAGACTTTTGACCCTCGTATTCAGTAAGAGCCTTGGACATCATTTTGTTTTCACAAATAAGCTCAATCAAATCCTCATCCTCCAACATTCCTCCTTTGGTATCCAAGACATCTAACCAGTTGTTTGCCACAGTAGCAACAGCTTTGTAACAATTCTCCAAAGAATCACCATCAAGAAACAATTTGAAAATATCGGACTGGAAGTTTTTAATAAGATTCAACTCACCTCTTCTTTTTAACTCGAAACCTTTCAATTCCGCCAAGGAGCCATCATGGTTGAAAACAGCATATCTTTTTTTCAAACCTTTACCTTCTTCTTTCGAAGTGGGCAACACCATGGCACGATAAGGACCATCGACCTCAAAGAAAATGGAGTTTTCGGACTTTGTGCTGTACTTGAATCTTTCAGGGTCCTCAAGGTCTTGGTACTGATGATTGGTGAATTTTTGATGCACCAAATAGTTCAACATCGAACACGGATATTCCAAGAAGATTTTCTTTCCATCTTTGCACTTGAGATTAAAGTTTTCAGGAAATGATTTTGGTAAAATACACCAGATACCATCAGTGTCCAACTCCAAAGGACGGCCAATCCGCTCAACCAACGACCGTGCCATTTGAATAATTTTGGATCCTGTAAGACACGTGATACCCGCCATCTCCATAGAGTACCAACGCGAGCCCTTTCTCATGACATAACCGTAGAAAGAGTTTAAAATGACTTTATGGGCAAGTTGCAAAGAATCATACAAAACCACCATTTTGTTTGCCTCGTCTCTAGAAATAGTATCTTGACATTTAGATGACTTGCCCTTCCATACTTTTGCGAGGTTTTTGAACTCATAACGACGGTCTCTGAAATTTCTGACCGTGTTCACATAGAATGGATTTTCTCTTTGACAAACAATGGCTTCACGCGTGATTGTTTCAGTGATCTTTTTCTTCTTGTGCACCTTTCTTGAGTACTCTCCCAATCTAGTTTTTATAAGCAGCGCTTGTTCAGAATATGGAAGCTCGTCAAATGTTCTTTTTGGTAACCAATGTTTCAATGGAGGAAAAGTCTCATGCTGCAATGTTCGCTTGACCAAGTTATAATCATTGGCCTTTGCCGGCGAAAATTCACCTCTCCAGGACCATTCCAATCTTCTGTCACAGGTCTTGCCCGGTCGATTAAAATCACAAGCCGCACAGTCTTCCTCTGTTTTCATCGAGTCTGGTTGAAGTCTATTGGAAGTCATAATGTTTGGATACATCGAGGCCACATCCACATGATAAATAAGCGGATTTTCCTTTCTGGTCGGATTATCACGCAAATCTTCTAGTTTGGCCTTGATCTCATCATAAACTTCATCAAAGTTCTCGACATCGGCAACTTTTTTCCCGTTTTCAACCTCAATACAAAACTCGATCGATTTTCTCAAGTCTTGAAGAAGCTCGTTGATTGCTGCAGGCTGAACTTTGAAATCATTAGCAATATCACTCCGGAAGACTCCAGACTCCAAAGACTCCACGTGACCACCCACATAGGTCTCCGATTCAAGAAGATGGCCCTCGTAAAATCTTTCGATCGGGTCAGTATACTTGTTTGGAAGTAAAATGCCCTTTTCGTAAGCTTGAACCATCAACAACATTTCACACAAAGTACCGGTACCCTTTCTGAGCACTTCATCGGGGTTCAAAGGAATAATTGTGCACAAAGAGAAAATGAAGGGGTGCACGTATTTAAAGTATAAATAGTAGGTGGCCACGGCATCAGACACCGAATATTCGGAAAGAATCTGCGGCTTTTCATAGGCATAAGGTGTCATTAACTCGGGATCAAGCTCGATAGGGTTATAGCCCAACTTGGCCGTTGTCACTGCCTTCAAACCTTGCGAACCTTGTGGCAAGTACGAATCTCTCTTAACCCATCTGAAACAATCCATATGCACACAATATTTCGACTTATATTCGCCCTCATTATCCTTTGCAAAGCCGATTTCGTCAAACATATCCATGCCATGGAAATTAGTTCTTGTTTCAACAAAGGGCCAATCGAAAAAGTCACCGTTAAATGTAGCAATAACCGTGGGCCGCACATCCCTAATATGCTCGTAAAAACGCATCAACACATGTTTCTCATCCGGCTCATTGAAAATGGCAAAATTTCCCGGGTATTCTGGTTTCGGCGTATACTCGAAATCCTCGATATCCTCAGAAATAATCTCGCGATTGGTGATAAGAAATCCTTCACCATCAATCATATACGAAATCATCATGATCTGATCGACTTTAGCATCGGGGAACTTCAAGGGCGCCTTGGTGGTTTCGATATCGAAAGCCAATACTACTGGATCGGCAAATGCAATTTTTTCCACATCCTCTTCAAAAGACACCTCGCCATGCTGGGCAAAAACATCGTACCATTTACCGACTCTAATGCTTTTGTCGATTGAAACACGCACGTGGAAAGGCACGTCATATTCACGCAAGTCGTCGATGAAAGTAGTGGGATCCGCCACAGTATCATTGGCCCTGGTTTTAAGCGTGTACGAAGAGGATGTCAGATACTCGTTCAACTCTGAATCGATATTATTGGAGTTGTTGGAGAAATCAAGTTCCTGGAAAACGTCTCGCGTGTCACGCTTAGCCTGATTTTCCTTAATGATGGGTGTGAGTATGCGCCGGGCACCCAATAAATCCAGCACATTATGAAACAGTAGTCTGATCAATGTGCGTTTTAAACCCACCAAATGGTTAGGCATGGCCAAATCGTCTTTTTGTTCACGAGACACAGTCTTCAATTTAAATTCCTCAAGCAATTTTTTCAAGGATTCCTCGACTTCGGCCTCTTTTCCTGGGATTACCATCAAAAAAAAGTATGGGTCATATTGAAGCGTGGCTTTAAACAGGCCACCTTCCTCATCAAGAAAATAAAAATCGACCCCTGAGTACCCGGGCAAATACTCCTCAGATGGAATGGTGGTAGCGTGCATATTGACCAACCACCCTTTTCTTGGTTTGGTACCATCCATATCGCCATGATCAAATCGGTCAAAACCCATAAGCGAATCAAGTGCATCAACCTTATCCACCATTTCTTTGCGGGTGATGGAATCATTAAGCATGGGGTTTTCCAGCACTGCAGGCTGTTGCCTTTCGTTATTCCCATTGGCATTATACTGGGTGGTCACTTTTCCTGGTTTGCTTTGTTTTTGATTCTTCACATACCGAGCCAGTGTCGAGCCTTTATATCGAGAATTTGAATTGGAAGACATGAGGATATTCACAATTGAATGATTGACTTGTAAGCGCGGCAATTAAAGCAAAAATAAAATAAATAGTATGGAGTTTGTGTATGTACAAAGTTTCGAAATAAGCTTCAGTATTTTTTCGTTCTCTTAATCTTATTTTTTTATTATTTTGCTGCTGAATTTCCGATGGACGTTCTATGTAAAACTTATTCTGGCGCTGAAAGAGGATGGAGTGCACGAAGAACACGCGCGTCCGGTCGAAGAGACGCGACGCCCCGGTGCGCGCTAGACTAAAAGCATTTTTTTAAAGGGCAAAAAAAAAAAAATAGTTATTCCATTTTGATCCTGTTTAACAGCCCCAAATCACGTGACATGTGGTCTGATTCCAGGACACTATTTCTTTTTACCCCCATCAAACTCCATTAAAGCGTCTTTTCCCAATGAAAGAAGGTTTAATAAGCTTGTAGACTTAGTTGAGGGCCTTAACGCGACATGAAAAGTACGAGCAAGAACTGAACCACGACCGAGTAGATAAACAAAAACTGGACCCTGATTCTTCGCTGACCATTTGAAATAGATACTGCTGGGTTTTCCCCCATGCCATAAGGCAAGATGAGGAACTTGAGCGAGCGCATCAAAAAGAGCGACAAACTGCCAACAATGACCAAAAGAAACCCGTAGTAAAGCACCCATGCATGTCCAAACACCTGCTTTGCACAGAGCAACACGATAATTGTGACGTACTTGTAGCCGCTGAAACTAATGAGGTCCCAGAACGAGGTCTGAGCCGAGCAGTTCAATAAATAGAGCCCGACCTTGAAAATAAGAATGTCAACAAACGAACATGCAAGGGTTTGTGACGCCAAGTATCCAAACACTTCCGGGTGAAAATCACCCCGGAGCCCCAGAAACAGCGCCCAGAGAAGAATGTATGTGACAAACGCCATCAAAGGAATGTACAAATCGGGCGCATTCACGTCTTCACTTGCAGGAGCATAAGTCGGCACTGTAACGCCTGCTTGTGCCCCGGTTTCCACCGCCTGGATGCGTGACCAGTCACGGTGGCGGTAGGGGAAAAGCACAAGCGCAAGCTTGCGCCAGACGTACGAGTTGCTGACCTTAAAATAGTACTTCAATTCGCCAGCAACAGGCATATACGAGCCGAAATTTTGCTGGATATAGTCATTCGACTGGCCGAGACCCGACTTGGCAAATTGTGCTGCCATCGACGCCGCTGGATCGGAGAAAAATGCGCCGTAAGGGGCGGCGCCAGCGGCTTGTGTTGGAGGAACCTGGGCCTGGGCCTGGGCCTGGAAACCGGCGTTATTTCCTTGGAAATTGCCGTAATTGTCGCCAAATTGCGGCTGCGTATACTGCTGCTGTGTATACTGCTGTTGCGGCGGCATCAGTGCTGAATAACCTTGTCTTTGATATTGTTGCTGTGTGCCAAACAGAGGCTGGGCAGCATGATGAGGACGTGGGTGTTGTAAGTTTTGCTGGTGCAATGATGCGTCGGCAGCAGAAGCATAGGGGTTGTACATTGTATGTGCTTGTTTAGTGTTGAAGAAATATGTGGACTAAATTAAACAATTTTGTTTTTTTTTTTTCAGTTTTCTTTACAAAATAATGTGTGTATCGTTGATTCCACTCAGATGTCTGTATTACCTTCACGCTCTCTCACTTAGAGTGGTGAAGATTATTCCTGGCGTGCGTGCGTGAGTGAGTGAACTGCGAGTGCGCCCTCAGGCTTCGGCTCTGTTCAGGACAGACATTTACTAGGCCATTAGGCAGGCGCGGCCATTTTATTAGGGCCCTGAGCTTGGGCCCTTGGGGTGAGCATGGAAATAATGTGTTGCGGGGCATTTGAGTGATTAGACGTGATTTGGAGAAAATTTTATTTTTATTACTTTATTTGCTTTTGAAGTTCTTCCAAATTAGTTTCCCTTTTTTGTTTTGAAGCTTTTGATTTTCAAAGAAGCTTGTGCGGTGGTAAAAACTTTTTTTGCCGGGGCAAATTTGAGGCGCTTCACGAACTGTAAGTTTATTGCGGTAGTATCATTGTAGGAATAGAATTGATTCTTGAAAAAGTGTTTCCAGTGTATTACCTTAGCTTATGAAATACTTAAACTTTTTTTTTTTTCTTTTGCTATATCGACAGTCGTGCCTTTTCTATTCACAAAATGTGTTACAAACATGTTAGAAACTTATAAATTTTACCACAATTGGTCAAGGCAACGAGAAATTAGGAACCAACCCCCTCAGAGAGTGATGCAAACTGTGGGATTAACTTTTTTTTTTTTTTTTTTCCTTCTTCTTCATTTCCATGTTCTATTGGTACAAGTCTAGCTTCTTGAAGACAAAAATCAAATTGTCTTTTGGGGTTCCACAAACTTCTATGATAAATGTTCATGGAAAAAGCTCACCTTTCAATCCACTTGGAGTTGCGCAGCCAACCCTCACGCCATTTTTCTGTTTGGCACCGGACCGCTGAAAGCAAACAAATGTTATAACCCAGTGAAGTTGACGAAAAAAGTACATTTAATTTCCTACGGAAATAATCTCAACTATTCTCTAAACAGAAATCATTAAGGAATTCCAAAATAATACTGTCTTCGCCTAAGTTGCTACGAGTGGAGGCCATGACCAGAGCTGCTCCAAGCATTATGCAGGCCCCCCGCTCCAAATGAACCCAACTACTTTCTGATACTACAGAGCATAATTGCATCCAAGAGATATACAATTCTTTTTTATTTTTCTTTTGACAACAACCCCAAATAACCTAAACACATTTCTCAAAAATGACCAACGGGAAAGTGCTTGTGGTTTCTAACCGGTTGCCCGTGACCATCACCAGAAAAAACGACGGCACCTACGATTATGCCATGTCTTCCGGAGGCCTCGTGACCGCCCTCCAAGGTCTCAAAAAACTGACGGAATTCCAATGGCTCGGCTGGCCTGGGTTGGAAATCCCTGAAGACGAGCAGGCACAGGTGAATTCCGACCTTATGGATCGGTTTAAATGTACGGCGATCTTTCTTAGCGACACGCTTGCTGACCTCCATTATAATGGCTTTTCCAACAGCATTCTTTGGCCGTTATTCCATTACCACCCGGGCGAAATGAACTTCGATGAAGCTGCATGGGCGGCATACATCGAGGCAAACCGCCAGTTTGCCGCCAAAATCGCCTCGCAGGTAGAGGATAACGATTGTGTTTGGGTACATGATTATCACCTCATGCTTTTGCCGCAAATGCTACGCGCCGAGTTGGGCACTTCCCGGCAAAATGTCCGCATTGGTTTTTTTCTTCACACTCCGTTTCCTTCTTCGGAAATCTACCGTGTGTTACCCGTGCGTGAAGAGATTTTGGAGGGTGTTTTAAGCTGTAACTTGATCGGTTTCCATACCTACGACTATGCCCGTCATTTCTTATCGCTGGTTTCACGGATTGTGCCCGACGTCAAGACCGTGCCCAACGGAATTGAATATGGCGGGCGTGAAATCAGCGTGGGCGCGTTCCCCATCGGAATAGACGTAGACAAGTTCACGGAAGGTATCAAAAAGGATAGCGTAGTTCAGCGGATCCAGCAGCTTAAACAGAAGTTTGGCGACACCAAAGTCATTGTAGGCGTGGACCGCTTGGATTACATCAAGGGTGTGCCACAGAAACTTCACGCATTTGAAGTTTTCCTCACAGAAAATCCCTCGTGGATTGGGAAAGTTGTATTGGTACAAGTGGCAGTTCCCTCTCGTGGTGATGTCGAAGAATACCAGAGTTTGCGTGCCACTGTTAACGAACTCGTGGGACGGATCAACGGCAAATTCGGCACGGTAGAATTTGTGCCGATCCACTACTTGCACAAATCGATTCCCTTTGAGGAACTCATCAGTTTGTACTACATTTCCGACGTGTGTCTTGTCAGCTCCACGCGTGACGGCATGAACTTGGTTTGTTACGAGTATATTGCGTGCCAACAAGATAATAAGGGAGCGCTTATTCTTTCCGAGTTTGCCGGTGCTGCACAGAGTTTGAATGGTGCTATGGTGGTGAATCCCTGGAATATTGACGAGTTAAGTGAATCCATCAAGGAAAGTTTGACGCTTCCTGAGGAAAAGAAAACCCTTAATTTTAACAAGCTTTTTGACTACATCTCAAAGTACACCTCTGCGTTCTGGGGTGAGCACTTTGTCAAGGAATTGCACAAATTAAAGGGAGAATGAGTTTTTCATATATAGTGTGTTGAATAAATTAGTTTCGTATGAATATGTTGGTCATGAATGTTAAAAAGTTCGTTATTACTCGACATAGTCGCAGGCATCGCCCACTTGTATGTCGATTGGCGTTAATGCTGTGAGATTGTGCGTGTCGAGATTGGCCTGTGTGAGTGGCATCATCGATTCGTCCTTGTTTTCCTTATTCTCGGGATTTTCACCCGCTGCTGCAGATTTGATGGACATGGGTGTTTTCGGCAGCGGAAGGTACTGTGGCTTGTTATAGCCCATGCTTTCATTCAAATGTTTGGGGAGGGTTGTCGAGATCACTTGCGGCTTGATTCCAAGTTTTGAAAGCAAGGAGTTGTTTGAGTATAAGTATGAGCTTGCACTAACTGGGGGTGGGCTAGGGAGCATCTGGCTATTAGTGTAAAGCGCAGATGCAGGTAAGTGGTGCTTTGTCACTGGGAATTGTTTATGTAATTTAGCTTCTGCAGCAGGTTTCGGACGAGAATCCGATTTTTGAATTCCCGCATTTGGCTGCGGGCTCTTATCCTGTTGGTCATCTTTAAAATGGAACACATCCTCCTCAAGCGTTTTCGCCAGGTTGAATGCGGACATCAAATAAGGCAATTCCTCGGAAAGAGTCAGTTTTTGTAAGATGCTGGTGGAAGCCACCGAGGAAAAAGAGCCTCTACGTGCGTGTTGCTCCACAATGGAACCTTGGTCGGAAAATGGTTTCGTGATTGAATGAACCATTGGCTGGGAGTACAGTGGGCTGGAAGAGTGCATCATCGACGAAGTATCGGTGATATCTCCAATTTCAGAGTACTCGTCTTGCTTGATATCAGCAGAATAGGAATGCAGATCAACCACATCTAAGGCGCCAGAGTTGGCAACAATAGGCCCAGATTCAATTTCAGATTCAGATTCAGGCTCAGGCTCAGGTTCAGGCTCTTGGTTCAAACCTTGCGCATATTCGAGTTTGAAAACCTCAAACATTTGTTCCATATCACTGATGACAGCCAAACATTCGTTTTTTTCTTCATCGTCCTCAGAATCCACTGCGGCGTTTAATTGACTAAGGAGACTAACCACAAATTGCTTGTACGATTCAACAGTACTTTTCTGTTCGGCACTGCCTCCTGCAAGCATAGTTTCCAAGTTTGTTCCTATAGTAATAAGCTTGGCTTTCAGGTAAGCAATGGTGACTTTTTCTCTTAGCTCATCTTTGAGTTTAATGTTACGTAATGAGAGCGAGGTGAGAAGCGTACCACTATCACTTAGAAACTCCATTGGTGTCAATGACCGCTGTGCTTTTGTAATAAAGTCCATATCAACCGAGATTTTGTTGAGTTTAACCGTCAATTCCTGGCATGAGTCTACTACACGCACACTGACATTATTATTGAACGTCTTGATCTCATCCAGATTCGACCGGTCGAAGTGGTTTGACGAGTTGAGGTCAAGCGACATAAATGCCCAATTACGCAAATTGAGCTCGATTTTTTCTAGTGTTTGAAGAATGCTGAGTGAAAGCAGGCAGAGTCGTGACACTGTGCGTTCTGCAAGGGGAAAGCCCTGTATAATCAGAACAAGTTTTGAGGTTTTGCCCTTTTCTCGATTGAGGTTCGGGTCCCGAGCTAGGCGTAGGATTTCATCCTCATATTGATAGTCTGTTTTCGTAAATGACATATTTGCCAGCAAGCGTCTTTTGGGAATAGTTTTTTTTCTCCACTAGTAGTTTCTTGAGTAAAAACCGAGATTTTAAATGTTTGCACAGGTTCAATTTGTTATAGTTAGAATCTAGAATCGGAAATGAAAGCCGGTCAAAGTCAATTCTAGAAAGGTTCTTCTCTATCACCTTGTTCGTGTTGAACGTGAGAATCTTGTGGTGAATGCAATCTGAAAAAAAAGAAAAGAAAACAATAACAAATGGTTCGATAGAAAAGAATTTTTGGATGAAAGTAAACCAGCAACTTATCCAAATTCCCCCAATTGTTTGTCTTTGTGCCAATAGTGGGGTTCTATATTTATCGTCTTTTTCTCTATTCTGAGGCTCTTCACAAGTTTTTGTGAAGCGAAGTGCGAGAGGCCCCAATGGGACCGGACCCGTGATCAGCAAAACTGGCTTTTTTTTTTTCTTCCACCATGCGCGAAAGTGGCATGTTTTACGATTTTATAGTACTATAAATAAAGTCGTTGTTTGATGTTTCCTAGCATGAAACATGCACTGAAACATGGAATTAAAGGACTGTGATACAACCTTTTAAAAAAAGAAATAAAGCAATAAGAGTTGTAGAAATCATACATATATTTTTATTATTGGCTAATGTTGAATAGTTATAATTTGCCTATACTACGAGCTAATGGAACTGTAGCTTTGATGCCCATTCCTGAAATATATTAATAACATTAGTCTTCACGAACTATCATAGTCAGGGGCGCATAGACCACCCTTGGTGAACACGATGTGTTTGAATAAATAAACGTTTCCTATTAAAAGCGAGGTGAAAGGGTGAGTGCACCATTAATAGGGTTTCATACTTTTTCTTCAGTCCTCTGGAGAGAAGTGTTCATGCAATTTTTTTTTTAAATAGCTCAATCTTCAGTTAGTTTTCTTCTGAAATCCGCTTCTCCATTGTCTCACGCCATTCCTCAATCGAGCTATTTGGGTGAAGGGCTACTATCATAAGAGTCATGTTATCGAAACCAATGCCGGTAATGCTTGAGGCCATACTGAGACACTCATTTAAAACAAATTCCGTGATATGCTGCAAAGTCCACCCACTACCGAGTTTCTCGCGGATCATCCGCACCAATTGGTCGTTTGTAAAACAGTCCCAAATACCGTCACATGCCAAAATCATGAATTCAGGGGTTTCCAAAGCCTGGAGATCGTAGATCATGAGTTCTGGCTCTACAGAAACCTGGAACAATTCTGGCGGTAGTAAAACCAAATTCTGCTTGGTGTACTTGCGGTTTTTCTCCAAGACGGAGTTATTTTTCCCTGGAGAATCGAGCTGAAGCCATGGAATTTTAAACTTTAAGTCACCAAACGCACGTGACAATGCCAAAATCTCATTGACTCGTGAGTTGCTCACATACCCACCACTATTTTCGATTCTTACACGTTCACCCATAGTAGAAGGCTTGTGGTCGAATGATAGAGTTTTGGAATGGCCCCCTTTTAACGATAAAATCGAGCGAGAATCGCCAGTATTGGCCACTATGATGTAACGGCCAGCGACAATTGTGGATACGATGGCAGTGGACCCACAATTGGCTGCTGTTTTTTCCAGTAAACTAGCATCCACCTCGAAAAAGCAATCCTTGAGTGTTTTCGTTAGGGTAGACAACTGATATGCAGTTTTACCTTGACTCACATATTGATTCAAGTGCTTAAAGATCTTCGCCACGAGTGTGGACTTCAAAACTTGTGCTACTTCTTTACCTCCATGACCATCAAAAACGCCAAAAACAGCCAAAGACTCGTTTTCCGAAATCCTTGCATCGTGGGCATCTTCCATTGACATTCGATACCCTTGCATTGCTCCAACGCAGTATGTGATGGTTTCATATGTCTGATATTCGATGGATTTTTCCTCCATGGGATGGGACATTAATTGGCCCATGTTTCCTGATTATAATTCTTTTGTGTACGAGTGTGATTCAATGGGATTCAAGCGGATGATTTTTTTTTTGTCTTTGAAAAAAAAGGAAGAAAAAGGGTAGTGGCAAATTGTTTGGATGTTCAATTGCAATGTATTCTCGTGCTGAGGAAGTCTAGTTAATGAGCACACTGATTCGCTGTAAAATCCCGGCTTGCGTAAAATAATGATAAGACCTGTTAACAATATCAGCAATGTGAACGATAATATTAATGACCGACAAACAAGCAATCACTTTTAAGGCCTGTTACTGGTGGCAATGCTGTTTAAAATTTGATTTTATATTTTTTTTTTTCTAAAAAAGAAGGATGTTCCGGAAAAATCTCCAATGGTTTATTTTAATGACGTAACTGGATTCGCCATAATAAATCAAAGGCGGATGACCAAAAATAAATGCTTCTCGTTATGCGGGAGCGAGCGAGTGACACCGTGAAGGAAGTTCGCGGCCCTTTGTTTGGGCCAGAATGGGCCACAAGTTTTTGGGCCGCAAGGGTCAGGCCTCAGGCACTTGCTTAAAGGTGGCGTATCTCTTTAAAAGTTTATATTAAACACGCACGCTAATTCTTCAATATTTGAAAAAAAATAGAGATAAGCAGTCGATTTTCGAATGAAGGTTTCCAGAAATATTTCCAGAAACTATCAAATAAAAAAATAAAGAAAAAAAAGGGGAAAAATTGAATGATAATTTAGTTGAACCCATTCTCAAAAACCATTTTGAAGTCACGTGCTGGAGGCTCCCCGCCCCTACTAACAACAATTGATCACAGGCGTCCTACAGACTGCTCAAGAATTCGATAATTGAAATCCTCGGTCGTATTGAAAACTGGGGAAACTACGTTTCACCTCCTACTCTGAATTTCTGCCTTTTCTTATTTATTTGCCCAAACAAATATATAAGATCCATGTTTCAGTGTTCCCCAGAATTTGACGTCATGTAACCGTTCCGTCATTTAGGAACTTAGTGGGGTAGAGTTTTTACATTTTGCGCGTGAAGTGGCTTTATTGCACCACCACAAATCATTTTTTATTGTACTCAACGGGGCTTGCTAGTTTCAGTTTCGGCGTACTAAACGATTCCCATGAAGATGGGCTGGAATTAACATGAAACGCGAGCCGCTTTACGATTCCCGTTTTATGGGTTTACACAATACAAGTGGAAAAGAAAAAAAAAGCATGAGCGCAGCGAGCAGATAAAACAATGCTGGAGGAGATTTAAGTGTGTGCTCGCAATTCATTTACTGTGCCCATGACTTAAACCCCACAAATCACATCTGATGAATAGTAGTATTTAAAACAAGACTCGGCACAACAACCAAAAATCTGAAAGTTCAAACAATTCACGAAAAAAAAAGAGAAAAAAAGGAAAAGAATAAATCAAAAAAGAAGAGAATGAAAATTCAAGAAATTGCTCGTGTACTGGGGTTCCCTAATATAACACCAGAAACCCCAGATGGCGACCGGCATTACCGGCCACCCACCATATTTCCGATTGGCCCGCACTTTACGAAATATGCGGGCAACCCAATTTTGACCCCAGACCCAAAACACGAATTTGAGGAGGCGTTTCTTTATAATGCCACGGCCATAGTTGTAGAGGATCGGGTGTTTCTCTTATATCGGGCCCAAGGCAAAAAACTTGTGCTGTCAATAGGCATAGCTTGGCTGAGTGACGGGTTTAAATTCAAGAGGTTATCTGAACCCATTTTGTATCCGACCGAACCATGGGAAATGGGTGGAGGGTGCGAAGATCCACGTATTGTAAGAGATCCTGTTACGAAAAAGTTTATAGTCACGTATACCGCGTATGATGGTAAGTTGGCCCGGCTCTGTGTGGCTGAATCTGTAGATTTGCTTAAATGGAAAAAGCACCCACCAATTATTGAAAATGATCGATGGTCAGAGGTTTGTATGTCAACTAAAGGACAAACTTTTGTCCGACACGGATGGCTGAAATCTGGTGCTGTTTTTGTTGACAAACATAAAGACGGTAAGTATTACATGATTTGGGGCGAATCGGGGTTTCAACTAGCAGTCAGTGAGGATTTGATTCACTGGACAATCCGGAAAAAAGTGTTTACCACAGGTAAATTCCAATGGCAAGACAGGCTAATTGAACCAGGCCCAGCACCAATTAAGATCAAAACGGAGGATAAGGCTCTTAATTATTATGTCTTGTTCTACAATTCATCCACTGTTGGATCCGGGGCATATGAAAAGGGCACGTACACGATTTCGCAAATGTTGATTGATTACGATAATTTACAAGATGGGCCCTTAGCTCGAATGGACCAGCCGATTTTAGCTCCCGAAGCGAAAAACGAAGTTGTGGGCCAAGTCAACCGTGTAGTATTTACTGAAGGAGTGGTGCAATTTAAGGGCCTGTGGTTTTTATACTTTGGGGAGGGCGATTCTGAATTGGGCGTGGCTACTTGTTTTGTTTAAGGAATCAGAGGGAACGGATATAAGAGGAAAAGAAAAGAAAAGAAATAAAAATAGAAAAAATGTAGGAAACGAAAAATAATAAATATACGGTATGCCGGTCCCTTGGGAAAAACTCAAATGAGACATTCCTCCGGCAGCAAGTAAGAGTCGTCGTGTGAGCACAGTGGAACCTGAATGCCGCGAGCAATTAAACAGTACGAAAAAGGGATATGAAAGTTCGAGAAGAAAAGAAAAAAAAAGACAAAAAAAGAAAAAAAAATAAGATATTACGAGTTTTACAATGACTAATATTAATAAACCACCTTTCTTGCACAAGAGCAAAGTATATAAACGTAGCATCCACTCAATTTCTCTCCAACGAAACTGCGCAATCTTTAGCCCCAAAAGACCAGGGTGGATTTACATGTAGATGGTAACTTGAACTTCACCGTGCGACGTGCGACATGCGATATGCGTCTTGACTCTTGGCCCCATCTCGGCAAGCCCCGCTCTCATCGCGTAAATGCCGTGCTGAATCGTACCATACATTTGTTTGAGTCTGATGTATACATCCACAAAGGAATATCGCAACGCCTTAATCCTCTAATTCCAGCAATTATTTTCCGAATAAAAACAAGAGAATTTTGTTTTTTTTAAAAAAAAACAATTTTGTTCATCAGCACCATCATTTTTTCCCCTTCTTTTACAGCATAGCCTCCAGCAATAATCATGAGAACCCAGGCTGAAGTTGCTGCAAGCACCAGAAATGCTGCCCCCGTGAATGGGAAGGATCCAGTCAGACTAGCATTTCTTGGAGGACCACGTACAGGGAAAACGGCCACAATACTGAAACTTTCGTGTGGCACTTATAGAGACACATACTACCCACTGCGTAAAACTACCCCTGTGCTTTTCACATATGCACCTCTCTCCTCGGAGCTGAGGTTAATTCTTGACCAACATAATTCCATCAGATTTCTTGAACATGCTCTGGCACGTGACGACTTAATTTTAAGTCCGGTCATTTACGATGCTTTGCTTAAAGCTTCTATGAAAATCCATCCTGCTACAGGTACCGCGAGTGAAAGTATTGGGTTAGTGCATGCTCGCAATGAGATTTATGCCACTACTAGAGATAACGAAACCGACGAGGCCGAAATCACACCGATTCTTACCGAGCTTATCGATACCCCTGCTTTTAACAGTAATCAATTCATTCCTTTTTTGGAGGCGTCTTTACACGCAAGACTAGGGAAAGACGTGCTTCGGAATTTGGCAGATACTCCTAGGCAACCGGTTAACACCGAACCTTTGTTGGTCGCTAGTGGGGCAGGTGAAATGAATGGTGCTATTGATGGTTATTTTCTTCTTTATAGTGCAATCCCGTCCTCAGAGCCGCCAACATACGAAGAATTGGTGGCACAAACCACGGCATTATCCCCAAATTCTTCAGAGGAATCATTGGACTCGTATAATAGTGATGGAACCTTGAAATCCGCCTCGTTTGTGACGTCGCAAAAGGATACTACATTCAATCTTCTTCCCATCATTAAGTCGGGGCTAGAAGAGGCATGGAAAGAATATCATACATACAGAACAAGGTGGGACCAAGGGAAAGAAAAGGATATCTTTTCGCTCAAACTGGCGTTTCGTACAATGTTTGAAACGAAAAACTCCTTGAAGGTAGATGTGCCTCAAAATAAATTGCTTGATACATCTTTAAATCCTGCAGATCCGCTGTGCCCACCTCCAATTTGGATTATTTGTACGCACAAGAACCTGCCTCTTGCATCACCCAAGCTAATCAATGATGGTAAAAAGCTTGCCAAATTATGGAGGTGTGGGTTTCTTGCGGTCGATTTGACTCAGGATATCGAACAAGTCTTGCCTTTGGTCATCAGAGAAGTTATTGAGAGGAGAAGTCTTCAGAAATCGAGAAAAAGACGCTAAAACAGTTTGTTTGAACTTTAACTATATTTGGGACTGTATTTATTTTATAGACATTGATTTATTGAGCAACCGTGACATTACTCAAAAGCCCGCGGTGTGACCAATAATTAGACTGTACGAGATCCTCAACTAGATTCACCAAACCAAAAGTGTATTCATTTTGTGAAGATTTCCTGAAATATCAAGAAACTTGAAAATAATCTAGAAATCTCGAACTTCTTAGTAAGTAAGTCGTCAAATCTTCGTTGTTCCTCCATTCCGCGTTTGCCTTTATCTAATCTCTAGGTGCACTCCACACTCCACACTCCAAACCTACAACTGAGCAGCAGAATATTTTATGAGGACGATTCTTCTCAATCAAAAGACCCTCAAATATAATAGAAATCTTTTTCAAAAAAAAAAAAAAAAAAAAAAAAGAAAAACATCCAAATAGCCCTCCAAATAAGATTTTCAATATACAGTAGTCTAAGGAGAAGCATCCCACTCAAATGTCGGATAACGGCAGTGTTGTCCATGTGTTCACATGCCCCATATGCCACCATAAAAAAACACCAGCTCAGCGAGATTTGATATGTGGGAAATGCGTTCATCAAAACACTGAAATAATCCGCAACTCTGTGGTGGAAAATGAGGCATTGAATAAACAAATGAGGATTCAAATTGACCAGATATTCCAAACTTGCATCGATATAAATGTGCTACACACAGATGTTAAATGTCAAAGCATCAACTTACCCATAGCTGCCCCTGGAATCCCCAAAAATAAAGAGATTCCTCAGCCAGATAAAAGTTCTGTATATCAGCTTGCACGTCATCTTCAAAAATTAGACGTGATGAATCGCCAAATCAAGATTAATGGGCTTCAGAAATCGCAAGAATATCTCGGAAAGAAAAACCAGGCCCTTGAGGACAAAATTAGCAATTTGACCCAGAAAATCGAACAAAACCAGAAACTAATCCTGCTAGCCCAAACCAAGATGCTTGAAGATTTTAGCAGGAAGCTTGAGCATTTGGATAGAGAGATCATTTCTTTGAATTATGAGGGCATGAAACAGATTTCGAGACAAGCTGCTCTCAAACAATATTCCAGTTATAGAATCATACGCGACAGTTATTTCACAGCCACGCTGAAAACAGATTTCAATTTCTGTAACAAACCAATCCTCAATATATCAAAATTTCTGGTAACACAAATATCCACAGTCAATACGTATCTTGAAGATTTGATCCGGCTTCTACTCATATTATTTAAATTATTCAGTATTGATGACGAGACATTGCAACTACCGTACCTTGAACAATTGCGGAAACTTCTCCCTGACCAGGAGTTTTACAATTCAGTTCAAAAGAAAATTGATATTATACTCCAGAATGATGACAGACAGCCATCTGAACTACTTGATCATAGAAAGAAGGAACATGAGGGGTTCGAAGAGCGTGTAAGTGAGGAAGAAAGATCAGGACTAACTCAGCGGGACTTTGGGAAAGTAACCATTAAAGATAACACAATACAAGTCCCCAAATCTTTTCGCACAATGAATCTACAACGACGCTCAAGTATAAAAGAATCAGATAATTCGGAGGGGAGTGCTCTGCCTGGTGCGGAAAATCAAGTTCCTCTGATCAAAAAGAATAAGTTTGTGATGGTACCTCCAGAAAATGCAAAGTATAATGAAGACTTACCTCCTAAAAGCAGTGCACGATCACCTATGAAGGAAGGAAAATATGTCGGACAAAACGAACTTGAAGATTCGAGAAATCAAGAATCTAGAAATGGAACCAAAGTGGATTGGCAGGGGAAAAAGATAGTTATTGTACCCCATAGAATTCTCCCCAAACCATTTACAAAGCTCCGCCCAAACGAATACTTGAAATTCGTTTCAATAGTGGTAAAAATCCTTGTCACGTTTAATGAACTATTACGAAAGCTTTTGGGAACACACCTTTCTCAATCAGATCATGAAACACATACGAAGAAGCTCCAGAGCGAAGGTGATAGTCAAATAAAAAGGGGCCGATTCATTTACGACTTGCGGGAAATTCTCACTAAAGTTTTAAATTTGGACCATTATTTTCAACAAAAGGCACAACTACAAAGCCAAAGCCAAAGCCAAATGCAAGAGTCTGAAGTGAATGATGTAGGTATCGCCAATACTATTGAGGCCTCCTTATTAACGACTAATTTGGGAGATAGCAAATCAATGCGAGAATCTTTGGCCACTGATCCTGGTTTATCTGAGCCGTCATCACCACAGCTGAACTTCCAGATACTAAGGTCTTTTTACACAAAGCTCGTGTCCAAAAGACCGAAATCGGATCACACCATCGACTTGAATTCCCCGTCAGATAATGCTATCTACGGCATGATGAGTGAGACGAGGCCTCAGGACTACCAAAGAAATAAAGACGTAAACGGCCCTGTAGAAGAAAAAGGGTCAAAGGAACTGAAGTTATCCCTAGCTAATAATGGCCAAATATCGACAGGGTATGAGCTCAAGGAGATTCTGCGGAAGGTGCACGATATAATTTCTGAACATACATCTTCCAACACCAGTAAACTCCGTGGAGGAAATTCTTCTTCTAATTTTGATCGCTTGGGCGCAAATTCAGTGATGCAACAATCGCGAGCCCACCTAGAGGACTGGGACGTGGTGAGCAAGATGTTTTAGGTGGAATAATAGGAAGTGCTATAAATGTAAAATAAATAAAAAAAGGAAAAAAAAAAAAAACACGGGAAAGAATTTGAGAAAGTGTGAAAAAATTTATAGTAATCAGAAAAAGGTAAACTACCTGAATTATATCGTTTTAAAGGAACCTACTATAAATACGAAATCACTAATAAACAGTAGAATTAGACAAGTACATATGGTGCGGCGCGAGTCTCATGGTGCAATAGGAGGACTCAGCAGCACGGTCGCCCACGCGCAAGGTAAACCTCAGCACGTGCAGGGTAATTATCGGCACGCCAGTATCTCGGCTCAATCTTTTAATTATCGTCGAACCCCGATAACAGGTTCTCAATTTCAATCCCACGACTTTTTGGTGCACCACTAAACAAATATAATAAAACAAAAAATGTTGTCTGATAAAGAATTGTTCGACTTGAACAAGAAGGCCGTTTCCGAGGGTTTCAAGATCAAGCCCAGAATTAATTACAACACTGTGGGCGGAGTCAATGGACCTTTGGTGATTTTGGACAATGTCAAGTTTCCTAGATTCAACGAGATTGTGAATTTGACTTTACCAGATGGCACTGTGAGAGCCGGTCAAGTTTTGGAGGTCAGAGGTTCCAAGGCCATTGTTCAAGTGTTTGAGGGTACCTCGGGCATTGATATCAAGAAAACCAGGGTTGAATTCACCGGTGAGAACTTGAAAATCGCCGTTTCCGAGGATATGTTGGGCCGTGTTTTCGACGGTTCTGGTCGTCCTATTGATAAAGGGCCCAAGATTTTTGCTGAGGATTACTTGGACATTAACGGTTCGCCAATTAACCCGTTTGCACGTATTTACCCTGAGGAAATGATCTCCACCGGTATTTCTGCCATTGACACGATGAACTCGATTGCCAGAGGCCAAAAAATCCCAATTTTCTCTGCGTCCGGTTTGCCCCACAACGAAATTGCCGCCCAAATTTGTAGACAGGCCGGTTTGGTGAGACCTACAAAGGATGTGCACGATGGTCACGAGGATAACTTCTCGATTGTTTTCGCTGCCATGGGTGTCAACTTGGAGACGTCGAGATTCTTCAAGCAGGACTTTGAGGAGAACGGCTCTTTGGACAGAACCTCGTTGTTCTTGAACTTGGCCAACGACCCTACAATTGAGAGAATCATTACTCCTAGATTGGCCTTGACCACCGCCGAGTATTTGGCTTACCAAACCGAGAGACACGTGTTGACAATTTTGACAGATATGTCGTCGTATGCAGATGCCTTAAGAGAGGTTTCTGCCGCCAGAGAGGAGGTTCCAGGTAGAAGAGGTTACCCTGGTTACATGTACACTGATTTGTCCACTATTTACGAGAGAGCTGGTAGAGTTGAGGGTAGAAATGGTTCCATCACGCAAATTCCTATTTTGACCATGCCTAACGACGATATCACCCACCCTATTCCTGATTTGACCGGTTACATTACCGAGGGCCAGATTTTCGTCGACCGTCAATTGGACAACAGAGGTGTGTACCCACCAATCAACGTGTTGCCTTCCTTGTCGCGGTTGATGAAGTCGGCCATTGGTGAAGGTATGACCAGAAAGGACCATGGTGATGTTTCGAACCAGTTGTATGCTAAGTATGCTATTGGTAGAGATGCTGCTGCCATGAAGTCGGTGGTTGGTGAAGAGGCTTTGTCCACTGAAGACAAGTTGGCCTTGGAGTTCTTGGAGAAGTTCGAGAAGAACTTCATTGCTCAAGGTGCTTATGAGGACAGATCTATCTTCGATTCCTTGGACCTTGCATGGTCCTTGTTGAGAATTTTCCCTAAGGAAATGTTGAACAGAATCAGTCCTAAGATCTTGGACGAATTTTACGAGAGATCGACGGAGCAGGACGAGGACGACGAGGATGACGAAAACCCAGACAAGTCCCACGATTTGATCGATGCTTAGAGCGGGAAAGAAGTCCGTGTGCTTGCTGCTTCTCTTCACTTCTCGAATATCACCTTTAGAAAACACTGATACATCATGGATGATATATACTAAATTACACGCAAAAGAAATTGACTTATTGACCACGGTGAAATCCAACACCGTTTCTCTCTCCTTTTTTTTTTTTCGAATCTATTGTACATTGAATGCTAAATAAGTAATTAACTAGAGCCACCCGGCCCTACCTTCTATATGACGTGAGGGGGGAAAAAGCGTTTAGGCTTGAGCAGCTTCTTGGGCCTTCTTCAAGTTACCGATATAATTGATGGCGGAACCGGCCTTGAAGAAATCGATCTGATCCTTGGACATGGTGTGCTTGCACAACAACTCAAATTGAGAGCCATCTTTCTTTTGAACATTGATTCTCAAGTGACCACCATTGTTTCCGTCCTTGGCAACCATGTCACGCAAGTCGATTGTAGTAAGCACATCACCAGAAGAAAGCTTATCGTAGTCAGCTTCATTGGCAAATGTCAATGGCAACATACCTTGTTTCTTCAAGTTAGTCTCGTGGATTCTGGCAAATGATTTCACCAAAATGATCGATCCACCAGTAAATCTAGGCGACATGGCAGCGTGCTCTCTTGCAGAACCTTCACCATAGTTGTGCTCAGCAACAACAATCCAAGGACGCTTGTCCTCCTTCCACTTGAACATAAGTTCAGGGATCGAGTATGCGTCTCCATTCAAATCATAGGCCTTGTTGACTTCACCAGTTTCTTTGTTCACAGCACCAATCAAGGTGTTGTAGGAAATGTTTTCCAAGTGACCTTTGTATTTCAACCAAGAACCAGCAGCAGAAATATGGTCGGTGGTACACTTACCTTCGACCTTCAACAAAACAGTGGTGGTGAGTTCTTCGCCCGACCAAGGGGCAAAAGGTTCCAAAAGCTGCAATCTGTCGGATTCTGGCGAAACATTGATTTCAACTTCGGGCTGTGGTTGTGGGTTAGGGTCAGGGTAAAACTTTTCACGGCCCTTGATGAATCCGGCATTTGGCAACTCGTCACCGGTAGGAGGCTCAAACTTGAATTCACCCTTTTCAGTTGCAATAGAATCGGTGATTGGATTGTAGTTCATGTCTCCGGAATAGATCATCGCAGTCACGATATCAGGAGACGTAAGGAAGTTCATGGTGTTTCTGTTACCATCGTTTCTGGCTCTGAAGTTTCTGTTGAAAGAAGTGAAGATCGCATTCGATTCGGTGGAAGTCTTGGGCACATCGGTTCTGTCCCATTGACCAATACATGGTCCACATGCGTTGGCCAACACAATGGCACCGTTTCTCTCGAAGATATCGATCAAACCGTCTCTTTCAATCGTGGCTCTAATTTGTTCAGAACCAGGCGTGACAAAGAATGGGATCTTAGGCTTGATACCGGCATCCTCGGCCTGTTTGATGATGGAAACTGCACGTGACATGTCCTGGTACGAAGAGTTTGTACAAGAACCAATCAAACCGGCACTAACTTTAGAAGGCCAGCTTTCAGCCTTGGCCGTCTCGCCAAAAACAGAAATTGGCGTGGACAAGTCTGGGGTGAAAGGTCCATTGACGTGAGGCTCCAAAGTGTTCAAGTCGATCTCAATCACTTTATCGTACTGAGCGCTGGAATCGGCCTTCAAGAAGTTGTACTTGTGCAAGGCGATATCCGCAGCCTCGGCAATAGGACCTCTGTTTGTTTGCTGCAAGTATCTACGATGGGCCTCCTGGTAAGGGAAGGTAGAAGTGGTGGCACCAATCTCGGCACCCATATTACAAATGGTGGCCATACCAGTACAGGACAAAGTTTCAACACCTTCACCAAAGTACTCCACAATGTATCCCGTACCTCCACGCACGGTCAAAATACCGGCCAAGTGAGTAATCACATCCTTGGGCGAGGACCAGCCACTCAATTTACCCGTCAATTTAACACCCAAAATCTTAGGAGCCTTCAATTCCCACGGAGTTCCAGTCAAGCCGTCCACGGCATCAGCACCACCAACACCAATGGCAATAGCACCCAAACCTCCCGCATTAGGTGTGTGTGAGTCGGTACCAAGCATCATCAAACCAGGCACCGAGAAGTTTTCAAGCACAATTTGATGGATGATACCCGAGCCAGGGCCCCAGAATTGAATGCCGTATTTTTCACCACAACTCTGCAAGAAATCAAAAACCTCTTTGTTGGTGGCAATCGAGCTAGTCAAATCACTCTCGGCACCATCTTTACCCACAATCAAATGATCACAGTGGATCGAAGCAGGCACTGCAGTACGGGACATTCCTGTGGTCATAAATTGCAACAAGGCAGTTTGAGCAGAAGCATCTTGCATAGCCACACGATCAGGGTGCAACTTCAAATATTGCTCACCTCTAAGCTTGGTCAAGTCTCCGTTAACAGAACCCATGGTTTCTTCAGGGTTCACTAAATGAGAGTACAAGATTTTCTCAGCCAAAGTCAACGGCTTATTCCCCGTGATTCTGTTCACCGTATTCAAGTTATTCACCAATTTGGCATATGGCGGACATCTAGATTGATATTCCGAAGGCACATTAAATGAAGAAGCAAAATCGCTCTGAGTAGCCAAGGACCGTCTGAGGGCCATGGCCTTGGCCTTAACCGAGACTCTAGTGTAGTTTCTAGAACTCAACATTGCTGGATAATTAGTTTCAATATAGAAAATGAAAAAAAAGGAAAAAGAGAGTTACGTTACAGTGAATTTATGGGAAAATTTTTCAGACAGTGAAATTTCACCACCGTATATTACTACTCACTATCGGCAGGACCGATCGCTGTCCAATGATAGCGCCATCAGTCGTGCTTATTGCATCCGGCCGATAAGGCGCACCGGTTTCTATCAGTCATAATATGACTCATCACTGATACAGCGCCGCGTTCCTGGCAAGGTCTCACGTGACACGCCGCAACCTTTCACTTCTCAGTATTGACCTTGAGGCGCGTCTCTTGGATGCACTACACAACTCAATTTCCAAGCTCGATCCTCTTCCTTCTTATTCACCTGTGCAACTTTCCAGAGCTCAAGCAAAATCAATTCCTTGAGTGCAGGCACACTTGCAATGGAATATTCTTCAAGTGCATTCATTGATTGGGTATCTTTCTTTTGTGAATGCCCAAGCGAATAGAGTGTACCACTGCGAACAATACCATTCGCGCTTCCCTTCACGTACGAGATCTGTAAGCTCTCAATATCGGCAATCACTCTTGTGATCTTAAGATATTTATCGATATTAATCAATTTCTGTTTCAAGAATGTGTTGGCTGTCCTGTAGTTTGGGTTTCCATCAGTCACGAATGTCAAGTCTTGAAGAAACAACGAGAAGTACGGCACAACAGGAATATTGTATTCGTTCGAAAGCAAAAAGCTCTTTAACTTGGCCCGATAGACACTGTAATTCTTTTCCGGATGAATAATCGAGCACAAGTAGTCATACAACTCGGTGTATTTATCCGAGAGCTCGCTCCATATTCTTGTCAATCTTGTGATTAAATGCGATTGCAACGAGGTAATGATTGCAGCCAACGAATTGAAGTTTCTCAAGTATAAACAAGAAATTGCAACCTTCAACCACGTTTTAATAATATTCACACGAACCTTGTGGCTGACTTGTGGTTGAAGAACAGACTCTACCACATACTCCGAAAGGCAGTTGGTAAACAACAACGATTGCCGCACATTCTTGGCCAAATTGAGATGTGCCTTTTTTGCAGTAAAATTTCCATTAATCAACTCACTTGCTTGAATCGAGCAGAAGATTTCCGACTCTATAAGAGTAAACTGCTTTGCAATTTCCAACCCGTTAAAATCCAAAAGATTAGGTCTGTAGTTTGATAAGACCCAATTCTGGTCACTAAGAAGAAACCATTTTGGTAAAAGATCACTTACTTCAGCAATAACAAATTCCCTCGATTCAAGTAAACTCACGGGGACCCAATTTTCACGCAAGATAGACCGATATGTTGTCACAAGAGCCTCAATCGCATGAAGCTGGCTTTTTGTCAACAAAGAGCTTGTGGAAGTAGTTTGCCCACTTATACCAAGTGGTATGGGCAACGCCATTGACTTGAGAGATCCAGTAACAGAACTGTTGGTATTGATTTTTGCGAGCTCATACCCATCAATCATAGAATATCTCGAAGCAATAGAGCTATCGGACTCACTGTTAGGTAATAAGGAATTCTTGCGTTTGATTTTGGCAAGAGAAATGCTTCGGTTAAGAAATTGGCTAGTTGACTTTTCTTGTGTGACAAGCCTTGAAGCAATTTCAATAAGCTTCATTCCTTCGAATGGCAACACCTGGCAAACGGCTTCGTTAAAGAAATTAATCATTGTACTCAAGTAAGCCTGGTCATTTTTGAAGTCCCAGTAAGACTCCATCCATATTTGGAATAACTTGCATACAATCTTCTGGCGATTTTTAAGTTTCAGTGCAAACAGAACATCGCTCAGATTATTATTGGCATCACCGGAAGGATCGCATTCAAAACGATAAATCAACAGCTCTGCTAAATTAAGCCCACTTGCAAAAGTGCGGAAGCAGATAAAAAATGCCGACACGAAAAAGTATTCTGGGGGTGAGTTCTCATTCGTCAAAGTATAAATAAGACCCTTGAACGAAGCGCCGAGCAAGTTACCATTGGCATCCACGAGAAGTTCATTTTTAATATTAAATGTATCGTTTGTAGATTCCTTGTCTTCGGTTGAAAGAAATTGTTTAAACTCTTGACCTGCGCTGAAAGGAGCAGATGCCTCTGTATCCAAGATAACTGCCTTGTGGAGAGAATTGATACCATTGGCGGTAATTCCGAGCTCGCCAGACTTTCCTGAGCGGAAAGTCGAATATCTGTTTGCCGACTTCAAATTCTTCTGTTTCATTTCACGCAAATCCCTCACGTTGAGAGAAAGAGACTTGACAATTCCAACTGAGCACGCGCGAATAAAGTCTTCAGGCAAGATTCTGATTTTGGAATAATCGGGATAAGCTCTCTCGGAGCTGAGCTTATAGTCGCCCATTGGCTCAAACGTTTTGCGAATACAATGAATAGTTTGAGAAATCGCATGAATCATCTTGGCAGCAATGGTAATAAGAGTCTTACCCTCAACAGTATGTGAATATTGGTCTCTGCTATGTGTTCCATGAATAAAACTGCGATGTCTTTCCGGCTCATTCAAAGTATTAATCACCATACTTTTAACTCCGGTAACAATCTGACTAACAAGAGACAAGAGGGAATCGAGCGATTCATCGAGCTCAGGAGGCTTATCTGAAAAATGATCAGATCCAGTTTTCGAAATGAAAAGAAGCTCTCGGAGAAGTAATATAACATGATGAACCATTGATTCCAACAAATCGCATCCTGCCGGGTTGTGCTCTACCAAATCAAGTCTTCCAATTATAAGTGCCAAGTATGAGAATAACACCGAGTTTATTTCAGTCACTCTTTGCTTAGCATTTGGAGCATGCTTGAGAAGCGGATACTTCTCCATATCTTCGCGCAAAGAATTCTCAGTATCTCTTTTAATGATATCTTGGCTTTGCTCAACCCAAACATCGAAAAATGCTGTCGCGCGTCTCACGACCTGGAACACAAGCAAAGTCAAAACCTCAATCTTGTCAAAATTAGAAGTGCCCTTGAATTCTGCAGCCTTCAGCATCAAATTGTACCAGTCTGACAAGAGCGATTTCCGGCATCTTCTCACAATAGGTTTCTTGATAACAAGCTCATTTGACCTTGAGAGACAGTCTGTTTCTTGAAGCAATCTGCGAACACCATCACGAACGCTATTGACAATCTTGATTGAAAAAGTCTTCTTGCCGAATTTGGTTGTGTGCGAAATCGGGTTCAGAAGAAACTTACCACATGAATCGAGAAGCGGGCCCATATAATGAGAATAAGGCAATGCAGCATTTGTTGTCTCTTCGCCTGGTTCTGAGCTTCCACTTACCGCCACCGAAAAGAAATTCATGGGAATCCAGCCCCGATCAAGCGTCTCTAAAAGAGTAACTTCACCCCATCCAGATTCATCTATTGTATGCACAAATGCCAAGTCGCCGTCCTTGAAAGAAAGACACACAGAATTGTCCGATTCCTGCTGCGACTGGGTCGAATCAAACGAGTGAAGAGCTTTAATAAATAACACCGACATGTCTATATTAGGAACCTCATTACTGGATGCCACAGAGTACCTGGCATTTGCCAGCGAATTTGACGATTTAGCATGTGTCTCGCTAGAGGCTGAAACCTCTTTATATGAAATGTTGAGACCACCCGAGGTTACATCGTATGTTGCAGAAGCTGGTGCGGCAGAGCTTGTAGTGGAATCTGGACTAGTGAGATCATGCGTATAGTTTTCTGAATCAGCCAGTCGATCTGGAAATGCTGAGCTTGCCTTGCTCACTCTGCTGGCTCTACTTGTTTTGCTCGCTTTACTGCCATCTGAAGTCGAACGTTTCACTGACTCGCCTGACCAATGTTTCGACAGGATTTTCTTATAATACGAGCTGGTTCTTCCAGAATGCGTGGGATCATCTTTTGGTTTGCTGGTATTTTCACGCTGCACATTCAGGGAGAAATTGAGCTGGAACTGTTGAGACTCGTCCGATACTTTCAGTCCGTTCCGAAGCAACGTGGTTGAGAGCCGGTGAAATTTCGAAGGAAGTTCAGAAACACCATTACCGGAAGATCCGTGGTCTTCTGGGTCTTGTCGATAGCCAGTGGCATGGAGACTAGGAGAAGAATAACCTTGTAATTCCTGCGAATATTTCTTCATGTTTGGGACTGCTGCAATATTATCGTCAAGAGCATCCCGATTATCTTCCGGCCATGCACCAATCAACGGCGTCTTATCTATATCGTCATTCATGGCCGAAAAGTCAATACGAGGAGTTTGATCGCCGTCTTTATTGAAGATTTCTGCCTGCGTGGTATCGGTTCGTAGAAGCGAATTATTGATCGAAGTGAAACTCGGCACACTCTCGTTTGCAGTCATAAAAGTGCCAAAAGTCTGAGTGGAGGTATCGTGTTTGATGGTATTTTTCTTGGGCGAGTTTGACAGAGAATATACTGACTCGAGATCCTCTTCTGATTCGACATAGTCTGAACCAAAAGCCTCGTTTTCTTCTGCAACAATGTCAAAGTTTCTGCCTGAATCAAACGCATGTTTAGACACGCGGAACCGGTGCTCGGAATCCACAGGCGAGTATACACTCGATGAAATGCTTTGATGAGGGTTAGCCATTGTAGAATATATTGGAGAAATAAAATTTGATAAATTGGAAAGATAAGATTTATATGAGATCGAAAAAGGGGTGGACTTTGGGATTTAAGAATAATGTAACACGACAGTGTAGGAGGATTCTCTTTTTCTTTTTCTTTTTCTTTTTCTCTTCTTCTAATTCAACGCTTGTAAATCGAGTTCCTGCAATCTCCAGTGACTCGATTGCGGGGTCACGAAGTTATGCTTTCAAACAGTCTTTTCTTGGAATCTAGGGCAAGTCCAGCAAACCGCATAGGCAAAAATAAGGCTTCTGCTGGTTGTTGGTAGTGCACACAGACCGCGTACGACGGTGTGGTGGGCGTTCGTGGAAACTCCAGCCTCGCGTGGGGCTATACACCGCGTCGCGGGTCCAGACAGGCAGGCAACCAGGCCGCAGCAATTGGATCAGTATACAAGTTACAACAAGAGTTTAGATTATAGATTTTGTTGATAGAGATTTTCATATTCTGTTTACTTCTGGTCTGAAAATTGACTCTATTTTTCAAAAATTATAATAAAGGATTGTTTTTTTCCTGAAAGCAGCAAAGAAAATCGATTTCCAAGGATAAGACGTTTTACCATGGCATGACACGACGCGACGCGAAAGGAGTCGCCCAAATCTGTTACTTTTTCCTAGCCAAGTTCTAGTTGAGCATGGGCAAAACGACGTTTGTTTTTGATTTCCTTTTTTTTCCCACTATTTTTCATGAATTTTTCCACTGATTGATTCAGAGCATGAATCAAATTTAATCATGATATCACCATTTCAATAGAATACGCATTTGGTCGTTTAAGCTTTGTTGAGATCAAGATCAATAATTTGTAGCAAAGGTTTGAGAGTGAAGATTGGCAACCACCTCATTCCATCATTATTTTCTATTCAGGCAACACTTTTTCGCTAGTTACCTTATGTAATTTCCTATATTCCTCATCTCATTTTGAGACCTGATTTTTCATGTCAACAAACGCGCAACCGATAAGCCTTTCCACATTGACAGGGCCACATGCACGCTTATGGAATAAAGCTTGAAGAAATTGAGGATTCAAAATTCTTCAGAATTATAGCGAGCTGTGAAAACCCAACTAGAAGACAAAATTTGTTCACATCATCACTTATGTTTTCGATCAAATAAACGTGTTTTATCACTCGGCAAGGGAATAGTCACGTGCCAGATACAGTGAGATTATGAGATGGACTGTCGCTGGTCACGTGCGCGATCGGACATTTTAAGCAGCAATTCCGTGCTTGAAAGACAAACCTTTATTTACCCATAAACACAGATGGCTACTTTCACGTGTCAAACTTGCTCGCTTACCACGCCAGAAATAGGCAAGCACTTGTCGCTGACTCGGCACAAAGCCGTGACATATGACCCGTTGCAAGAAACTGTAGAATGTGAAGAGTGTGGAGATTCCAACATTCATATTCTTCAGATGCTTCGATTTGGACTTTCAGACTTATCCTTGCTCTGCCAAGAATGTTCTCTGAAAAACGATAATCCAGCAACTGCAGAGTATACTCTCTCGAACGGCTCGCTCGTCTCGAAATTGCCCCAGTACTATAAGTTTAGAGATATCCACTGTAAGCTGTGTGGCACTGATCGGAAGTTAGCTGTCGGCAATCTTGGCGGCTCACAAACCGTGTTATGTGCCCCTTGTATTTCCAAAGAAAACTTTCTGACAAGTAAGTTTATCAGTGAGGATTCAGACGACTTCTTATTCGCTTTGCTTGGAATCAAAGAGTACATAGCAAAGCCTGGTGCCAAATCTAATAAAAAGGGCCGCAAACTCGGTCGTAAAGGTGGCCGTGAATCCAAACCTAAGAAATTTGACCCAGATGCAGAAAGGCGTAAAGCTCATTATGAAAACGAAAAGGCCACGCGGTTATCTTTAAAATCAGAGAAGACCATGAAAGCAGTTGGGTCTTCAACAGTGAGTCCAATAATTTCACGAGGACCCACGCCTTCACAATCACATGTGAACAATAAATCGACGCGTAGTGCTACACCTTCATCTCAAAAAACGAAGGCGCCAGAAACGAAATCGCAAAATAAGGGTCAAAAGAAAAAACCTGAGACTCAGAGAAGTGATTCTAAAGCTGATTCAGCCAATGGCACACAACTGAAATCCTCTAAATCCCAACAAGACAAGAAAACAAAGTCAAAGGTTGTGAAACCCTCTGAGTCAAAGCTGAAATCTGGAAAAAATGAAAATCACCCACTGCCTAATGCCGCGCAGAATACTGAGGAATCTGTTGAGAAAACAAAGAAGTCTCCGAAACCTCTGAAGACAGAGGATCTTGCTAATGATACCAAAAAGAAGGATATATCAAAAAAAGACTCTCAAAAAAAGAATTCCAAAGACGGGGTTTCTAAAAAGAGTACTGCCAAGGTTCAAAAGCCCAATATTCAAAATGCATCGAACAATACTAAACCTTTAAAGAGCCTGGGTAACAGTGCCAAGGAAGCGCCTGAGAAAGCTGTGAAGAAATCTATGAGTGGTGAAAAGACTAAGAAAGCTACGGTAGATAAATCTCCATCAAAGCCAACAACTTCTGAACCTCAAGATTCGAAGAAAAAGTCGAAATTGAAGGAGAATAAATCAAAACAGGTATCTGTTCCTGAGGAGAAAAAGAAGGAGAAGGAAAAAGAAAAAGAAAAAGAAAAAGACGAAATAAAATTGCCTCCTGGAATTTTCAAACATATTCCCTCGCCAAAACCAAAGCTCACATATGATACAATGGAGGAGTATTTCAACGAAATGTGTTATAACTTATTTCTTGAAGAGAAAATGAGTATCCACACCAGTCAAAAAGTTATATTGACCCCGGAAGATTTCGAATTGGAGTGGTATGCCGATCAAGATAAAAAGCATAAACAGTTCAAGCTAAATGTGTTATTGACCCCCGAATTCTTGGACAGGTACCTTTCTAAAAAGATGCAAAACTTAAAGAAGAATCCTTTTATGGCAGGACAATCTCTTATTTTGATGTTGGGTGATGACATCCCTTGGTACGGTAATATTGTGCTTGTTGACACCAAAAGCTCCAATCCAAAGAGAGGAAAACCGAAGAGGGGAAGGGGCTCGCTGAACGATAACTCTCCCAAACTTCTCGAGATTATTGTTGAGCTTTACAAATGGAATCGCATGCCTTTGCCTCTTACAACAGACGTCCGTCTCCTTAAAATTTTACCCGTTTCAGTTCCGGTGAGTAGAGTCTTCACGGCAATGTCGAGAATCCTGAACCCTAGATTTATTGACATGCTTCTAGGAAAGACACCCATCAAACAAATTTTCTTTAAAAATTATCTCAAGTTTTCTCGTGACACCTTCAATGACTCGCAGAAAGTTGCAGTGCAGTCTGTTATGAACAACTCTATAACTGTTCTTCAGGGCCCTCCGGGAACTGGTAAGACCTCAACCATCTATGAAGTCATTTTGCAACTTCTTGAGAATCTTAACACGTACCCAATTCTTGTGGTTGCTGCGTCTAATATCGCAATTGATAATATCGCAGAGAAATTGTTGGCAAAACATGGTAATTCGATATTGAGAATCGTGTCTATGGAAAAGGAACCTGAATATAACAGAGATCATCCTTTGGCTTCTATCTGTTTACACCATAGGGTTTATGATGGTATGCCCGCTAATCTTCAAGAATCTATCCGCGAAATGAGACGTCCCAACTCGAAACTCAGTCAGACCCAATACAAGAAATTGTTGACCGCCCAAATTGGCTACTCGGATAAAATTATCGCCCTGAGTAGGGTCATTTTTACCACCACCGTGGTCGCGGGAGGAAACCAGCTCAAGCCTATTCCCAAAATGCCTGTTGTGATCATGGATGAGGCAACTCAATCTTCGGAACCCACCACTTTAATTCCGCTCTCGATGAATGGTGTTGAGAAATTTGTTTTTGTTGGTGATCAAAAGCAATTGAGTAGTTTTTCTCAGGTGCCAAATCTTTCTTTATCGCTTTTCGAAAGAATTTTATCCAACGGTACTTATAAAACTCCTCATATGCTTGATACGCAATATCGTATGCACCCAGCCATTAGTAAGTTTCCTCGAGAGAAGTTTTACGATGGTCTTCTTAAAGATGGTCTTACTCCTGCAGACCGCCAAATGGAAGGTATTCCTTCAAACCCAGTCGTGTTTTGGGACACGTGTGGAAAGTGCCCCGAGGGAACTATTTTCTCCAGATTTAGGGAAGACAGTGGTCTCACGTATGCCAATCACGGCGAAGTAGACTTTATTGAAAAGGTTTTGATCCATTTGATTTACGAAAAAAATATCAAGAAGTCTGAAATTGGAGTCATTACGCCTTACAGAGGTCAGCGTGATTTGGTTTCTTCTGCGTTGGTGAAAAATGATCTTGTGAATCCGGAAAAGGATGAAGTTCATGTTGAAGTTGATCGTGAGGATTTCTTTAATGAATCTAAACCGGTGACTATTCATACTGTATCGGACATTATGATTGCGTCAATTGATGCCTTCCAGGGTAGAGAAAAGGATTTTCTTATTATGTCATGTGTTCGTTCCAACAAGCAAAACAAGATTGGCTTTTTGAGCGATGCAAGAAGAATGAATGTTGCGTTAACTAGAGCAAAATATGGGTTGGTGCTTATCGGAGACGTTGACTGTTTGAAAAATTCTGATGCTTTATGGAGAGAGTATATTGAGTCTTTGGAAATCGCAGGCTCAATTAAGAAAAGCGCCGACTTTAAATTCGAGTAAATACATTTTTTTGAAGGGTTTTCCTAAATACACTAATTCTACTTAGACATCTTTTTTCTTTAATCCATCGACCAGCTGATGCGATTTTTTGCTTCTGACGTACTTGAGTAGACCGAAGAACACGATAGAACAAATTGGACCGAGCAAAGGCAGAAATACCGCAAGCTTATGCTCGCTTGGGAAATATGCTTGCTGGACCATTTCCTTTTCGAAAAATGCTTTGTCGGAATTGTCGACGCTCTTTGCAGAAGCTGCCACCGAAGCTTCGAAATTGTTTACGTGCAACTTTTCCACCGCTTTATCGTAGTATTCAAGAGAGGTTAAAACATGTTCTCTTGTGGACTCTGGAATTGAAATTCCATTCAACGAGCTGGAAATTTTGAGCAAGGCAGAGAGATTACTTAATGCCCGCTTCAAGTTTTTCAAAGTGGCTAATCTGTGGAAAGCGGCCACACGAAGAAATGGGCTCAGAGGCTCTCTTGGAACACCTAGCAATTCGAACAACTGCGAGGCGAAAATCAGAAAAATTGGTTCCAACTGGGCAGAAGTGAGCTCGAAAGTCAGATCTTTTGAAATCGATGTTTTGGAGTTGAAGATGTGCACACCGCCCCATTGAGGGATCAAAAATGAGTTTGTCTTAGAATCTTCCACAAGCAACGGTATATTTTCGTAGTTGCTCTTGGGAAAAAACACAATAAAGTTGATGGAAGGTGCGATATCATGTGTATTCAAGTTCCACTCGCCGTAGTTGATAAAGGTGGCCAAGTCGCTCTGAGAAATGATTCTGGCAGAGGTATTGGCATTAAACACAGGCTCACTCTGCAACTTTGAGTAATAATGCACCTGGCTGCTGATTCTGAATTTGCAGAAGTTTTCAAGTGCACCGAAAATGGGCTGAATGAATTCCACGGCTTTTTCAATCAGCCAGTCTACGGGCCGTCCATCCTCTACAAATAAGTTGAACACCACATTGTAAGTTGGAGAGTATGGAAACACGACGTCGGTATTATGGACATCATGCAATGTTTTTGATACTGCCGCAATCTCATCTTTAAACACGATTTCAAGAAGTGCCGAAGCGATATAAGAAGCCAAATTCTCGAGGGTCTGAGACTCGGATTTAGTGAAAATGTAGATTTCTTTGGATACGGGCGAGAGCCGGCACATGAACGGTTGTTGTGACACGACCTGTTCCTGGTCCTTCTCAAATTTGATCACGTAATCCGTGAAAATATCAATGGTTTTGGCATTGGTATCTTTTAACTCAAGGCCCCATGCCAGATCCAAATTATGTTGCTGAAGTGACGTGTCGACTTCACGTTGAGTGAGTTGAAGAAGTTCTTTGGAGGAGATAGAAAAATCAAAATATACCGGGATGGAAAAGCGTACATTTTGATTGAACGCAGCCGTACGCTGTTCAACTTCGTCTGCTGGAAGATGTGCTCTATGAATCAGAGTCGTGTAGAAGAAAAGCGGCACTCCAAACAACGCCACAAACGCACTTAAATATAGGAGGATATTTGCACGTGTGGACTTGGACCGAGGCGATTCGTTCGTCACGGTCATTTTCTATTGCTGGCGTAATTATGTTGTGGATTTCAGGCTAAAGATTAATCAAACTGAAATGGTTGTACGCTGTCTTTACCTAGATCTTGTGAGTCGCGACTTAGTTACACGGAATAAGTTATGGTTCCGTCTAAAGTGGGGGAGTTATTTGAATACAAAAAAAAAAATGGCAATTGCGCAAAATATTCTTCATGGTATAATAAAAAAATTCTTACCTTTACTCTATTGCCAATCTTTTCTGTCTCGAATGCAATATAATTTTTCTTCCAAAATTGATGCAAAAAAACTCCTATTGTTTTAAACAATTTTACTTTCCCTGACTAAAGATTTGGAAATTCTCAAAATTAGAAGAACTAGCACCAAATTTTTAAAAAAGAAAGATTTTACCCCAAAGAATTTCTGGTCATATCGTTTTGAACTACACATAAGAATAAACACAACTAATTTATTGAAACATTATTTTGGCCTTAGAACCTTTCGTCAAACCGTGCTCAACAGAAACCCATATTGCATAATGAACAGAAGGGTCAGTCTCACTGAGCTCATTGCTTGCAGAAATTTGCAATCGCGAATGCGCATACTGTAGTTATACATAACTACCTAGTTTGTTAATCAAGCAGGTTCTTCCTAAACTTCTCTAAAATGTTTAAAAAACCACCCCAGGTCAAATCATCTTCCAACGTGAAGTCGTCTGAAAGAAGACACCTTCTAACTGAAATATGCAAGCAATTCCATATCGAAAAGGATAATCTTACCAAGGACCAAGAATTGGCCTTGCTTCCTGCGGTAACCAAGCAAGCAACCTATCATAGTATCCAGGAACATAAGGGCACTATATATTTCGATGGTGACGAAAAGCCCACTTGGTTCCGGATCAGAGACTCACACCTATACCCAACAGTGTACACGCTTTGGAGAGCCGGCTACCTTTTACCAGTGATTCTCACCAATCCATTTGTCATCAGCCGTATTGTTGGCAATGCAAATCTCTTGTTGCCCGGGTGTATACCTCCGTTCGATAAAAGAGCTCTTAGAGGGGCTCTTGTTGGAGTAGCCAGCTACGATTCGCCTACAGTGATCAAGGCAATTGGTACCTGTTCATTAAACTTGACCCAGTTTGACGATGTTCAGGATAGACAAGGTACGGCGGTGACGATTATCCATCGTATTGAGGACGAGCTTTTCAACTTATACGAGGGAGAAAAACCCCCAGAATCTGTTGATGACACTTTCCCTGCGGCAGTAGAACCAGTGGAAGAAGACGTAGACACTGAGGATGTTCAACCGGATGTTCCTGCTGCACAAGAAGCAGAAGTTGATGATACAGATGCAGACCCAGTCAATGAGCTCGCAGAGACTGTTGATGAGCTTGCAGTAGAAGATTTGGATAACTTTTTCATCCGGTCTTTCTTGCAATCCGTGAAAACAAACAAGATTGAGCTCCCACTTTCCTCATCTAAATTCATGGCCGATTACATTCTTAAAAACTTGCCACGGATGGACTCGAAGTTTGCCAACATCAAGAAAACTTCCTGGAAGAAAAGCGCAAAGTTCCTAAAGGCATTGGAAAAGATGAAGTACCTCACGTTGAAAGGTAAAGGCGACGATGTGAATATCGTGACCCTCACGGTGCCACAAGAAACCTTGGCCAATTTCGTCACGCATAAAACCATCGATTCTGTGAAGTCTGGAGGTGGATCTGCGGGTAAAAAGGCTTCTGAAAGTAAAATGACCGTGTTATCCCTTTACAAACCTACAAACAAGTCTAGAATGGTGTTTAACAAATTGGACTTGGACTATCAAAAACTTTACACTGCACATGACCTCAAGGAAATCTTGAACAATTATATCAAGGTTTCCGAATTGGCTAGTAAAAAGAATCCAAAGATGGTGGTCTTAGACCTGACACTCTCCTCAGCCGCAAACACGCCTGAGTCCGAAATGAGCAGAGACAAGTTGTTTCCTCTTTTCTTGAACAGTTTTTCCCCCAATTACACCATCTTGCCACCGGGCGGAAATCTCGACTCCTCATGTGTCGTCAAAAAAGGTGACCCCAAAAAGATCAAGGTTCTCACGCAAACGGTTCTTGGTAGAAAGAAAACTACCACTGTTCTGGATTTCGAACACTTCCACATCAAACCTCAAACCTTGGCCGAGGATCTCAAAAACAAGTGCTCGGGATCCACAGCAATCGGGCCTAGCAAGCACAATCCTGCCGTTTTGGAAGTCATGGTACAGGGTCCTCATGGTCCCACAATCATAGATTACCTAAAGGAAAAAGGTGTCCCCATTTCATTCATAGACTTTGAAGATAAAAGCAAGGGGAAAAAGCGGAGATGAGAAGGGAATTTACAATCATCTTTTTTTTTTTTTTCTTTTTTCTTTTGTTTAATAACGTAGTAACTAATACAATGTGAACTATGAACTGAATATGAAAGAGTTGCGTGACGAAACGTCATTTCTTGTAGTTTCGAAATAATGAGTATTGTAAATATGGTTTCAAATGACCATTTCCACGATTCTTTGAGAAGCCCCAGTGCTAATAAATGCAGATTTCGTGGAGGGGTTGACTTGGAGGCTTTGCGCCGGTATTCCGCCAGGATAATGGTGTGCATTGCGACATTGACTGATGTCAATATATGTCAATGGACAATATCCACTTAAGAGAGCATCGACACCGGCTCGTGTGACACGTATACATCCTTTCACTATAAGTTTCAGGAGATATGACATATGGAGGGAGAGCGAGACAAGGGAAGAGTCACTAACCGCAGAGCCGCAAAACGATAAATCCAATTCTCTCAAATTCCGAGACCCTTGGCAAAGCGCTTCGATGGACAAGTCCAGGAGAGCGCAACAAAAGTTAAGACTCAAGATCTCGAGGTTCGGGGCGGCATTTGCGAGTGAAATAATCGCCCTGTCAGACAAGAAAGTGCAATCTTTAAGTGAGAGCTTTTTGAGATTAGGAAATGAGCGGTATGTCCAATGCTGGAAACCAGCGTCCGTAATTGTTGTGCATCGAGTCAAATCCAAGTACTCAAGTCTGTTGTTGGCATGAAGTGAAATATGATACATGACGTTATCCGTGAGTTGTTTGCAATAGCTGAGATTGAGGATTTTCAAGTGTTTGGAGCCTGCATCATTATTATACGAGCCCTCTGTACCCGGCAAGTTGATGGCTATTGGCGTATCACTTCTCCACCCAATCAAGCGTTCAACAACATTATCTTGCACTTTTCTGCAATTGGAAAGATCAACTTCCTCCAAATGTTTGCCAACAGAAGGAGAGGCAAGATCCATGATTGCCATAGCACTAACCTCCCAGAGGCAGCGCATTTTGAAGACGCTAATGTTACCTGCCATTCCGACTTCATTGACTAGGTAACTGAAGCCTTCGTCTGTGACATGGAAACAGTTGGATACGTCGATATATTTAGGTCTTGAGCCCACAAAGTCTGTAATTGCGATAAGAGCTTGATCGTCTATCAATGTGTTCCAGCGCGAGAGGTCAAGTTTTTCAAACAAGTTAGGCGCAATATAGAGCAACTGTCTCCAACGCCGGCTCACAAGCCGAAGCTTCATAAGTTCAGGGAGAGTCAAAAATTCAAAGGCCCCTAGTAATACCTTGTCCGGAATGGAACCCGTAGATACTAAAGCTGACGATCTTCGCCTGCCGGCCAAGTTTGACAACTTGATTCTCTTATTATGAGGCATATACTGGAATGAGTTTTTTCTCGAATGTGAATGGAAGGAGCTTGAAGCGACATGAGGGTTTTTAGCAGGAACCAGCATTTCAAGCGGCCCACGAGGAAGCTGTTGATTTGTGAGTTCCGGGATGGACAAGTATTGGCGAACTGGACTTTTCACTTCTGCAGGTTTTGGGTTCTTCGGAGGTTTTAGGTTCGGATGCTGGTCAATATCAGACAATGATACTGGCGAAACCGAACGCGAAACGCATATACGACCTTGAGACATGGAGTCCGCAGACCCGAAATTCCAGTTTGGGTTAACGAAAAACAGCTGTGGCGTCGATGCTTCAGATGAGCTGGCACTATTAAGGTTGCTTAACCCGTTTCCCGATTCAGAATGAAGTTGGGATGCAAGTGAGGGAAGCATGGGCGGAGATTGATTATAGAGATCATGAACGGAGTTACGGATAGAAAAAGGATTAGGTTTTTGTAAGCCTGCGGATTCGTTGCTGTTTTTCCTTTCGTTAGCAGTACGGCGCATTTCGTCCACGATATCTGGGTACTGGTTGCATACGGCCTTTAACAGGTTTGTGCGTATGACTATAAGTTCCACCGATGATACCGAACGGATGCTAGCGCTACGCTTATGGCCCGTATTCCCTTGAACAAATTCGAGAAACGACATTTCTCCAAAGTAGGAGCCCTCGCACAAGCGAGCAAGAACACGCTCGACATTTGTAGTGGGGTTGAAATCCAACACCTCGACCTCGCCGTGAGTGATAAAATAGATATCGGAGCCCGTATTTCCCTTGCGTACAATATACTCAAAGGACTTATAGCTAATGGGTTCTACATCCAACGCTAGGCTATGCACAACATGCGGCGGCAAGTTCTTGAAGATAGGCACGGCCTTAATGAAATCCTGGATTGAAACCGTCAGATCAACATTATCGGCCAGTGTAGCACAAGCTTTGCGGTCGGCAGTTTCTTGTGAGGCATGTACGAGTTGTGATAACGGCAGAGATGCCAGAGAAGTGGGGCTCATACACAGCTGTACAGGCGGCACCAAGCCTCGAGGCACAGGCGATCGGCTGAGTTGAACTATGGGGATATCGGCCCTGTTTTTCTTATCCTGCATGGCCAAACGTTCTTGGGCCTCGTCCCGAATCCGCCGCTCGATCAACGGGTACAGACGAAGCACAGAATTAAGCCCATCGGCGGTAAGTACGCCCACCAACACACGCAGGCACGCAACTACGGTGGCCGTGCGTGGGCGGTTAAACAAAATGCCGATTTCGCCGAAAAACGATCCCGCCGCTAGTTCCGCATACACCAGCTCGCCGTCCATCGATGCCACGCTCACAGTGCCCTTAAGAATCCAATACATTGAAAGCGCCGGGTCGCCTTCTTTGATTATGTATTGTTGGGCGTGATACTGCACGAGATTTAGCTTGCTGGCAACTTTTGCATGGAAACTCTTGGGTGCGTCCTTGAAAAGCGGGAACTTTTTAAGTTTGTGCCAGAGTGTTGAGGGAATATGTTTATCATCACGAGCATCGTCTTCGCTTTCACTATGAGGGCCTGGACTGTCGAATAAATCGGGGCTTTCGACCATCGGTATGGGTTTTGTCGTGCGAGCGGCGGGCTCAGCTAAGGGTGAAGGACTAGCCGGCCGAAAAGTGCCGGGTGTCTTCATGAGCCAGTGTTCTATTTTAGGTTTATTGCGCCGATTCTTTTATAATCTTTCTTGTTTCTCAGTTGGATTTTTATAGGTAAAATGAGAGTTAACTTTTTTTCTTTGCAAAGAAATCTTATCTTGTTATTTTAATAAGGATATGTTGGTTGTCTGTTGGTGCTTGGAAATGGGAATGTGACTTTTCATGCGGGGCCAGAAATCCGGGTAGCCTCTATCTGTGAGATTGCAGGATTCAGGTGAAGGTATTAGCGAGGAGGATAGGGAATGACAACAAAGGTATAACTTCCGATAAGATTTGGTTGCGGGGTACAGACGCAACGTCAAAGACTTTTTTCGCTATTTTTCGATTTATGGTATTTGTTAAGTAAACGTATGTGTTCAGCTGGGAAAGAAACAATAGTATACAACTCAAGAAGACAAAAAAATAGTCAATAATTCTTCACGCACCCTTTTACCTACAGTGACGCGGGAGTGCACACGAAACGTACGGATCTATGTTTTTTTTTTTTTTTTCTTGTTTTTCCCGCAAATTTTTTCCTACCGACAGATAACTGGCGGACAACAACATGTATAATTTTTTATCTTGTTTGCATCAAGTTTTTTGTGCCGTGGCTCGCTTACGTGAACTTCTCTTGAGTAGATTTGTTTTTGGGTTTCCAACGAAATAGGGCATGAAAAGAATACTGGTTTTGTCTTGCATGTTTTTATTATTATTAATTCAGTTTCGACCCTACGCTTCTTCTCGCTCTCTGTCTTGTTGCGCAGAGTGTTGAGGGCAAGCAAAAAAGGCTAACTTCCTCTCGTATGCTTCTTCCCGCCCCACCTCCGGAAAATTTCGTGCTGTTGCGCTCACGTGAGCAACTCGTTGCTTGCTATTGTGGAACAAGTCTTCTGCTCCTTTTTGGTTCGTTGTAAGAAGGGCGAAGAGCGTCTTTTTTTTTTTTTTTTTGTATTTTTTCCCACACGCTTATTGTTTTTCCGGCCAGGTATCTCTGCTGACACATAGTCTTCTACGTCAAGACTCTATCATAATACATTTCCCAAATATGCGTGCGCTTCGTTACCCCAAGGTGAAAAACGTGGGCATCTGGGGGTGCCTTCTCTACTTGCGTCATTGCGCGCCTGATGTCATGCGCTTGCCGCAGATGAGCTCAAGCAACACTCTCTGCACAAATCACTTTCACACAGGATAGCGGCTTTGATGAAAAAAGTAGAGCCGTTTCGTATTTACCCGTTTGCTGTCATTTTTAAAACATCCATCACATATAAATATTTTTTTTTTTCCTTCAGAGCGTATTAACTGGGGATATTTAAGAAAGTAACACCTTAACATTAGCTCAAGCAGTTTCAAAAGCCATAAAAGTCAAGCAAAATCGAAAGAGGCAAATGCGGCGTGGAAGTTGGCGACCCACAGTAATCTGGAGGTTCGCGGACAAACGGCTTCGTGAGAGCCGTTCGGTTACCCCTATTTTTCTTATCACGACCAATGGAAACCCTGCGTTCGCAAAGTATCTAAAACCCAGGGTTTGTTTAAATAGGGCGGGGCTAGTATCTTGGAGGCTTAGCTAGATCGTTCAGAGAAGAAAACTGTAAAGTGTTTCATTTGATCCGAGACATGTCATTCGACAAAAAAATCGAGAATGAAAAGTCTTTGCAGTTTTAGCTTGCACAGAAAACTCGAAGTACTGTGCTTTTTTCAGAGACATGGACTCTTTAAGATAGTCCAAATTGAAGAGAAAGCAGAACATCTCTTTTATTTTTCTGGTCTTTGCAAAAATGTTGATTAACTTGCGAGGATATTGGTTTTTATTTTGTTCGACATCACTCAGGAGGCCGCGAGAGGCAAAAAATAAGAAAATAGATAGTATCTGTAAATTTCTGTGACTGTCCTTGCTCAATCCTCACAAATATCTGAACTTGGCCTTTGCCTGCAAACGAAGTTTATCCTTCGACAATATTCGTTATTTTGAGCGAATTATGAGACGGAAAATCCACACGTTGATCCTACTGATTCCCAGGAAAGCCAGTAAAGTTCTTGCAAGTTAAGTTTTATCTTCAAAGTTATAATTGAGACCTGTCGTAAAAATTGAAAAAAAAAAAGAAGTGATTCCAAAAAAACCCCCCCAGATATCCAGTGAAGGTATTATTTTTATCCCAAGTTTTAGAGTAGGTGTTTTAGACAAGAGCGATAACTTTCTCGTCATGAGAGGCACCATTTCATAATTTAATCGTAGGGTTCCAAAATAATGATCAATTGAGGAACCGCCCGCTTAAAACATGCCAAAATTTACAGTAATTCCCTTGCTCTTCATATTTATTAGTATGCATATGTATATGTGGAAAGAAAGGAAATCGAGAAACACGCGATGATATCCACGACTTTGAGAGTCAGAATCTAGAATTATTCGGAGCACAGCCGTAGCAGACTGCTCTTAAGCATGAACTCCTGCCACTACCACTAATAATGAGTGTTCTATTTACAATTGTGGTTTTTCTAACTCTTGAAATCAATAATCACGGATGGGCCCAAGGTGCTGCTCATGCTACAAAGACCAATCAAGTTAGGGTTTTTAGTTCCAGGAGGCTGGCAACCATAAACAGCCTTGGATGCAGCTTTAATGTTTTGAATAATTTCCTCGTCACTAAAATCGCAACGGCCAACAGGGAAGTAGACTTGGTTTTTCTTCTGCTTAAACATGTAAGCGGACGAGTTCTGCTTTAAGAGACCGACAACATCTTCAGAAACAGAGCCCCTCTTAACGGAAGGCATCAAGTTTCTGGGGCCCAAGATTTTGGCAATCTGGCCAAGTTGAGACACCATACTAGGGTGGGCAATACATTGGGTAAAGGGTAAAACAGGGAATCCTTCCTTGATTTTATTGACTAAGTCCAAACCCCCAACAACGGTATGCTCTTTCAATTTGTTGATGGCTTCAATCTGCTCCTTATCTTCGGTGAAAACAAGAGTATGGTTAGGACGCACAGGTTTAGGGAAAATGATGCTTCCCAGCAATGGCGTCGAGCCCTTTTCTGGGATCACTGTGATCTGCAAGCTGACTGTAGTCATCTCGGGTTTTTTGCCCACTTCAGAAGCACGCATATATCTCATGGCCTTGGGAATATCCATGTATAAAAGATGTTCTTGAGGCTTTACCAGTTGTTTAGCTCTCAATTTCGCATCTCTCAACGCAATCTTTTGTGGGTTTTTCGTTGCGTTGAGTTTTGGCGAAGGACGGATCGTTCTGATCACAACTTCTTGGCATGCAGCCGCAGAAACAGAGAACTGGCGGGCCATGGGCACCGCAGAGAGCCTCTTTATTTGGTTGGCGAACATTTGCGTGGGGTTAAGTGATTTTCGATAATAGAGAGTGAGAAAAATTTGTATGCGAATCTTGTTGTTCAAGTTTTTGTCATGTGATACATATCACGTGTTAAATACTTCATAAGAAACCACGTGACCTGTTCCCCGGGTATCTGAAATTATTCGAAAATGTGGGTTAAATGAGTTTCAAATTTAATGTTATAAGTTAAAAAAAAAATGTTTTTTCGAGGCTTACCGGGGATTTTCTGGTGCTACAGGCTGCAATGCGTTTGCAACAAGACTTAAGGACGAGGTAAAAGGGTGTGCGTTGGTCACTGAGAGTATAAACATTATCCAAATTATTAGAGTAGTACATAAACGTTTGTTTTTAATTCTTTCTTTCCCTTCTGGTCTCAAGAATTTCAGCTGTTTTTGTGTATTGAATATGGATTGAGGCTTTCGACTTGGTATCTTCAGCTTCCGCAGCCAAATTTGTCCATCTTTCTCTGTATATCCTTTTTTCTTTCGAATGCACAAGACAGTTCTGTCAGCAACATGAGAGTATTGTTTCAAACAAATTAATGAAGGATAATTGCCCCAATGGGTACTGGCACTCATCTTTTATTTTTATACGTGATGGTCACACAGTTATGATTAATTTCTGGACAGGGAACAGTTCAGAAGCTCCAAATATAGGCGATCCAGCATCAATACATATAAATTTTCAAAATCATTTTGGATAAACCACCGGTGAATAACTGAATTGGGTTCCACACTCACGTAAAACAGACACTGAACACTCTATTTTACTTACTTTCAATGGATGGATAGCGCTCGCACACCACGGCGAGTGTAACTCCAGTGATATATAATTTTTAGTGGCCATTTTAGGGCAGGATTACATTGCAAAAGAAAAAGAGAAGGTTATTACTAGTTTTTGGAACTTGCATTTTGTGCATTTCCAACAGAGGCTTATTATGTTCGACGTTTAAATCGTTGTTTCGTGGTAGATTTCATTTCTGATGCTGTGCTAGGCTTCACTGAATTTGTCATTAATGGTTCATTATAATGAATTTCGCCAAGTGAATCAGGAAATGTTTCCCTTCGGATTTGGCTCTTCTCTTTTTTTTTTTTTTTTTTTGTTATTTTGAAGCGGAAATCCGGTTTACCTTGGAGCATGTCTAGGCCATGCTAAGATGGCGACGCGTCTATGACCAATACACGTGAGAGGTAAGCAGAACTCAATATGTCAGAGCCATTAAAAAAAAAAAAAATTAAAAAAAAAGTGCGTCGGTTGTCGGCCCAGAAAAAATCACGCAGAGCCCCATCCATCAGAAATAAGGAGTTCCGTTGATAAGCGACAAGGCTGACTATTTTCTAAAAATAGCCAGAGCAAGACCGGTTTCCCGAAGCCGAAATTACATGTGTGTCACACTTGGAGCAAACCAAGAGTTGCTCATTCCTGTTCGGCAAAGGTCATTCCTAATTTTTCAAGCACTCCGCCGCATCACCACTCGGGAAAAAATCTGTGTGGCCTCCCCCGTAAACTAAAGTCGCGCGCAGAGCACACGAGGGCCTAGACCGCTCGGTGGCAGAAGGTGCTAGGAATAAACTTTTCGGCAGATTGTGGAATTAATTTATTTCCTGAATAAATTTTTAGATAGATAGCAATTTGAAAAAAAAAAGAAATTGTTTCGTATTTAGTAGAGATAAGCTAGATTGTTACCTGCAACAAGGTGCGAGGAATTGGACTCTAATTTGGCATATCCTCATAGAAGTACCCACAGCCTCATTTTCGAGTGTGTCGACAATGCAGATGGACGAGCGCCGCCACATATTTTATTTTTATTTTTTTGATCCCCTTTTTGACATAAATTCTTGAAGAATTTTCGATACTTCGAAAGCCTCAATTTTGAAAACAATGCAGATCAGAATACAGAAGGGAAAGCAAGAATTTTGATCTTACCAAAGGCGTGTGTGCTGCTTCCACCAATTAGTAACGGGCCGAAATTGGGAGTTCCTACTGCAACTGGGAATGACTGCGGATTTTTTTCCCAATACGCGTTGCTCTGCACAAAGTGGGCGGTATCCGTACAGCGCCTGTATTGAAGATGGTCGCGCCTCTCCTATCCCGGACCTAGACCCGAATAAGCAGTCAATGGTCCAGGTCGCCCGGAGTTAAAAAAAGATTGGTGCTGGCTTTTTTTTCTTCATGTGTTGGGTATCTTTTCGTTCTTTAAAACAGAGCTCGCTGCTCGTCTGTTTTTCGCTAGTGTAAAAGATGAAAAAGAAAAGAACAACGAAGCAGGCGATGCATTTCCAGCGTGCTGTTTTGGGCCAGTCTTTTCACACCCATTGCCCAATTCGGTACATTGCAGCACAGGGCTCAAACGTAGTCCGCATAATTTTTTTTTTTTCGCGTAGCATGGTACAGTCGGGTTTCTCTCCGCTCTCCACATGCTTGTCCATCCCGCGACGCACGCACGTCTAGCTTCTCTGGGAGGCCTCTGAATTTTTCTTTTCCTATTCTTCTTGGAAAGTTTGTTTCTAAGGTTTTGTTCTATTATCACTAATTCTCCAATATTCTTTTTCTTTTTTTTTTTAATTTGTGAATTATCCCCCACTCGCGTTCTTTCCCTCGGCTTTCCTGCTATTTATTCCTCCGCTTCACAGACCTGTCAACCGTTTGGTCCATCACTTCCCCGCAATAGACTAAGAGAGTCGCATGGCCCGCAGACAAGCTGTCATACAAAGCACACCAATATCCCATACACTGGAATCAAGAAGGCAAGAAAACAAAGTTATAAATATATTTTATAAGTGCCTTTCGAAATATAAAATTGATTAATTAAGACACGCGTTTTTTTTTTCCTGGAGTTCGAGGCTTCTGTTTTGCCTATTCTTTATATCTTTATCTGAGTCTTGTATCCACTGCGATTTGTTAAGAAACAGCAAGCAACAATTATTTTTCCCCCACTAAAACATGTCGATCTCCATTTCAGGAAGCGCAGAAGAGCCGCTGGCCCTGGTGAGTGAGATCCCACTTCGGAAAATCGAAGTTGAAGAATTAAGTGTGGAAGTGCCCTCACTACTTGTGGACTGCTTTGATTATATTCTAGCACATGGCCTCGTAGAAGGCATTTTTAGAGTCAGCGGCTCGGTGAAGCGTATGCGTGACGTGACTTCAAATTACCCCGCATACAAAGGATGGCTTGAGAACAACAGTCCGTCGCCGCATGACGTTTCGGGTGTGGTGAAAAAGTTCACCCGTGACTATCTTCACAGCATTGGCGGTTTGTTCCCATCAACAGTGTTGAGCTCTCTCAGAGCACTTTTTGCTAAACAGCCACGTAAAAACAGTGTGCTCAGCACAGAGTCGTACCGTAGTGCGTCAACCTCATATAGTTCCGGCTTAGAGTCAGTCTGTGAAGAGAATGAAGATGGCGAGTTTGAAACACCACGCACAGCGGGTGAAAAGTTGGACTCACTAGCAGCGATACTTGTGTCGAAAAACTCGGTTCGCAAAAATGGCTTGTTTATCTATTACTTATCGGTGTTGAAATGCGTGTCTGCCCATCAGGAACAAACGCGAATGCCCAACGCCAATCTAGCCATTGTTTTCCAACAATATCTCTTCGAAACATGGGTGGTAGCAGATCTTCAGTTATACCAGACACTTCTTGAGTTTCTCTTGGACCATTTCGAATTATTTCTTGCGAAATATAGCCTGACGTTATCGCTTCTCGGTGGGATCGAGGAATTCGACCCCATAGTTGAACACACAACAATGACCCCGATGTTTTGCGATTCGATATCGACTTCTCCTCTCACAGAGTACTCGCTGCACCAGGCGTCGCCACCAAAATTTTCCATTTCGGGCTCCCTCGAAGGCCGCAGGCGGTCATCGTTAACTCAAAAATTGGGTCTGTTTTGGGATACATACTCTGCACCGGCTAACAGAAGAATGTCATTTATTTCGAGAGGTTCAGGTCGCTCGTCAGAACGACTCCCATTGGATCATCAGGATTTCCACACTCAGGAGTCTCATCGCGGACAATTTGTGCCTAATTTGTCCACTTCTCGTGAAGATCTCTTGGAATCAGATCAAGATCACTGTATTCCACATGTCGATACCGAGGCTCGCCAATTTGCTGAAGGTCCGTCCATCTGGACTCAAGCCCTGGGCCGGCCACTGGTTAGTACACGTAGCGAAAATAAACGGAAAAGCTTCATGGGTTTTTCCCACTTTCGCCAGGATACACCAGAACCTAAGGTATTGGCTGATTCCCCATCTGAACCTCCTATGTTGAATATTTCAGATACAAAACACTCCTTGCCAGATACCCTGGTGCTTGAGCAAAACCAGAACTCGTCTGCAACCATCCTGAAACGCCAATCGGTCAGCAGAAGATTTTCTATGTGGTTTAAGAGAAACCAATGATTCTGACATTTCCTTTCAAACAAAAATCCGCTCGCTAAATTACACTCGATCCCCAAAATGTGGGGATAGCCTATAATGTACCAAAACGTGCATTCCATGCCGTCGTTCACTGATACTTTCCGTTTTTCAATTCTTCCCTTGTTTTATTTTTTGATGTGATTGATATCTCCAGTTCAAGGAGACAAGATCAATGCGTTTGCACGCCGGCATTTCCTCTGTGGGATGATGCCGATCACAATGATACCCGAACCAGATATCGAAAATATGAATTGTTTATAATATATTGTATATGGTTTTCTAATTCCGTTTCGTCAATCTATTGAACAACCGTTTGATTAAATTGTAGACGACCTCGAATTGCACATTGTGATAAAGTTTCAAATTCGGTCCGATCTCGCAAAACGCCGGTGTCGCCAAGAATATTTAGGGATGCGAATCACTGTAGTTATTGTTAATTTTCTATTGTTTACTTGATAGCCAGTTTCTGAACATTTTGAATTCCAATTATTCATTCGATTTTCTTCGTGAACAATGCTCACAAATCTCACATCCTAGATTCTCTGGGGAGACAAGTACAGTTAGCTCGATTATTTGGAAATATAGGTGATCTGAAGTTTCATGGTTTTGTTTCTGGAATTATGCAAATGCTACAATGAACAATGTGATGCGTTGTTACCTTGGTTTAAGAGTCATTGATCACCCGGTATTCACTTACTTGAGAAATTTCATAAGCGATTTTGAATTACTTCGAAACTGTTGGTTGATGCAGAAACTAACGCCTTTTAATAACAATAAGTCGCTTTAGAGTCCGCACAATGATAAATTACTATGTTGATAAATTGCATACCCTAGAGAATTTCAGGATAAAGAAACAAATCTTCAAAAGCTGTTGATGAAAAAAAACAATAGTACTCAAATGAAAGTGGCACATAAAAACAAACTATTAACGACCGAGATCCGGACTAATTTCATAATTATAGCCTTTGTTTCTGCAAAGCCTCATTAAGCTTGCGAATTGCTCTTTTCAGCAAGATGTGTACTTCCTTAAGTTCGGCTTGGAAATGCCTCTGTTCCGGGGTTTGTGGACAAGTACGGAGATTCAAGACAGTCACTTTGCTGATTAAATCATCTGCCAACGCCTTCAAGTTATTCCTCACATTGGGGCGATTAATGTACCCATTTAAAACATCAACCACAGCTTTTCTTAATTTCTGCAAAGCTTTATTTGCCTCTTCATAATCCAGCTCTTTTCTAGCAGCCAATTCCTCCTCAGATTTATCCACTCCATATATAAGCTCGTATATTTTGCTGACATACCGATTAGCTACGTCTCGGGTGATTTGCACAGATTTAGATTCAAGCCAATCTGAAACGTATCCGCGGATCTTTGATTGTAAACCGTTATCCATCTGTGAGCTTGAATCTGTTTTCAATTCATCTTCTTTCCCGGTCTTCTGAGGCTTTAATTCACAGGAAGTTATTGGGGTCTCATCATCTTCCGTGGGAAAGAGAAAATCGTCAAGATCTCGAGTGTTGTAATCGATTTGATTTCTACTTATATCCCTCTTTGAGTTGGACCAAGGGAAAGCTTCTTCAAGTGTAACTTCCATAAGAGCATTTACTCGAGATTGAATGACCGAGCTCGCAATTGGAAATGCTTTGGTAATGGCTGTGAATTGTGCCGAGAGCAATAAGAGGAAATAAGTTTTCATGTCGATTGATGTTGATTCAACATGAACTAAAATCTGCAAGAATTGCGGCCCCCTTTAAGTACCTTCAACTCCAGGCTTTGAAGCTAGTTTAACAATGCTAAAATTGAAATTTGCCTTTGAGAATAACTAAGCTGATTTAGGGCTGATGCAGGTTTTTTTTTTCTTAGAGGGAAGAATTGAAACAAACGCCGCCAAGATCCTAAGATTTGTAGAACAAAGGTCATCAATTTCTCAATCTCGCTTTTCGAATCGCACGATCAAAAGTGGCTTGAGAGAACAATAAATAACAACATATTCTTTGTACGAAATTTCAAGGAATTCCCCGGTTTCTTGTTGTGGACGGTAAGTCCTGAGGCAATTTGATGCATACTAGCTTTGCCAAGATTCGCAGGTATAATCTAACAAAACAAAAAAAAAAAAAAAAAAGCTGAGCAAGTCCGAAAAACATTGTGTGTACTTTTTCGGGCGCCATATATAATTTTAAGAGAAGAAAATTGATACTTAAGTGATTTTATGTGGACTGCGAAACAGTATGATAATTAGCTATTTTGCAAAAAGCAATTTTGTAGCATTACAATAAGAGGAATCAGCGAGAAACATCCTAATGTAAACAAAAAATAATGGAAAATTATGCAGATTTTTTTTCTATCTTCTTGCTTTGAAAACCGTAGTAGTGTCGAGTTTACAGTTTCACAATGAAATATTATCATCAATATGCTCAGCTCAAGCAGATCACGATCTGAATTCTCAGACGCACTGTTGCAACAGAGACGCGAGTTTCATAGTCGCGTCACAGTAAACTCAATCTATCGATTCTAACATTTCTCCATCTGTAACACAGAATTATCAAAGAATATAGCACCACCCATAGGCTATTATGAGCAACAATACTTCACAGTTCGAAGTCCTTGCTTCGCATAAAATAGTCGGTTTTCCTGACGGGAACATCATCAGCTGGTGTCCGCAAATGGATCTATTGGCAGTGTCCATGAACCATACTTCGATTTGGGTATTTCGTCTCGATGGTGAGCGTGTGTACTCTATTAATAATCGGGCAAAAATTCTACATCTTCAATGGAGTCATAGTGGTCGTTTTTTTGTGGTTTCTGGAACCGATAATGCCATCAAAGTGTATGATTCCAACAATGGCAAACTTGTCAATCAATTTGCTACTAGTGCCGATCAGGAGATTACACTTGTGAGCTGGGCGTCTATAAATTTACTAAAGTCAGTTTCTCCGGATGGTATCGTGGCACCCTACGTGGACATGTCACGAGTGGAAATTCTTGATAAAATGCCGAAATTGGCCAATGAGATCGATACTTCTTTAGTTGACACCTTATCTGGAACAGGTCAAAACAACACTACACATCCGCCGAGTAATTCTGCGCTGGTGATCAATACCACCGAAAATGAAGCTTCTATGGATTATCTTTTCGTTATTAGTGCCAACTGCAGTATCTCTGTAACCTTCAATAATCTTTTTACTATATCTGGAATCCCGCTTCCCAGCCTAGATCGCAAGCTCCTCAAACACGCTCTTTCTGAAGATTTCTTCCAGCAATCACTCCTTGGTCTTGATAGCTCGTCACAATTATTTCTCCAGGATTTTCATATCGAAGTTCTGGGACCAAGAAAAAGAGGTTATTTTTTCGACACTGTGAAATGGGCTTCACAACTAATATCCATCCTGAACCATATCAATGACCAGTTCAACTTGTTGGAAACTGAAGGCAGTGAATTTCTTACGCTTTATGACCGTTATATCACAAATTATAAAGATACGCTATATGCGGATGTCGATGTAATGACCAGTTTTCCCCTGCCTGAAGAAATCGAAGACAAAATTGTGTCTGATCTCGGAGGTATACTTCTAACGGGTCTCATACCTTCATCTACTAAAGACTTCTGGCTCAATCAATTTGGCGAAAGAGGTCTAATGAGGCTCTCCACAATGGGGAATAATGTGTATGATAATGCACGTAAAGTGGCATTTACACAAATCATTTTGGGTCTGGAGAAAATAATCATACTTTTGAGTTATTTGGAAAGTTTAGCAAAGACAGCTGATGTGATGAAGGAAGATAATTATGGCATTGAATTGGAGTCAATACAGCAGGCAATATCTCTCGCACAGGAGCTAGTGAAGAAAGTTTACGCTTTCATATGGAAACTAAACGACGAACACGAGTATTTCAACCAGTTCTTGAACTGGGTGCAGGTGGAAATCATCGAGAAATTATCCAAGGAAGAAAATGACCCGGAGTCTTTTTTCGCAGACCACCCTACTATGGACTTCAAGGTTTCTCTGATTATGGAATACTTCAGTGAATACTTATTCGATTCTGTATTGATTGAAGAGCTAGGTTTGCCATGTTCCACTAGTGAGACTTTGACTAAGAAGGATGAGCTGAAGGATTCTATTAAATCCATTAATCATCAACTTCAAGACGCAATCAAATCTTCAATTTCGAACATGGAGTCCTCTTTCACAAAAAAAGTTATCTTTCAATCCCCGGTATCGCTCAATACTGTTTCAAATGGTAAGCAAAACGATTTCGAGATATTGGAGAAGAAGAAAATCGTGGCGTCTGTAAATGAAAATATTCTTTCGATCACAAATATTGCTGACTCCACGTCCAAAACTGAGATTATTTTCCCACGATCAATTATTTGCCATAAACTTCTAAGTCAAGAAAAGATCTTGATTTTACATCAAGTCAGTGATAATATTGCCAGATTAGATTTGATCAGGATTCCAGTGGATTCAGTATCAATCGATTTCAAAGATTCGACTGTGATCAAGTCGTTAGAGTTTGGTGAGGGTACACCCATAAAGAGACCAGCATACATGACAGTCAACACAATTGAAAAAACCTCAAGTAATTCTGTGTTAATCTTGGATGAGTCTAAAAAAGATTACATGATTCTTCGTATCTAGTCATAAATATTTCTCATCGGGCTCATGATATACAGGCCATTTTCATCAACATAGAACTGCCATATGATATACTCTCGATAGCAATGAAGTATGTTTCTTTCGTTCGGAATCAACAGCTTATGACGAACATATTTGCGAACCGCAGGTGAAACGGTATTTCCTTCCTTGGCCCGTTTTCTAAGCATGTACCTGAAGAATGCAGGGTTGATTTTTGACGCAGACTCGTCTTTGCAAGTGACAAAGTCAATCAAAGAAAGTAGGTCGTTTTTTGCAATCGGCTTAAACAAGTTTAAAACATGTTTGGCATAATTCACTTTCTTTTTGAGTTCTGCTTCCATTGAAGCAATGCTGGGTGGTAGTCCATATCTATTTGGCTTATAGCAGACTTCAAGCATATGAATCTGAGTATCCAGTAACGTTTTGGCGTTTCTTTTTAAAAACTTATGAAAATTGAACATCTTTTCTAGCAAGAAAGTGTGTTTAGATGCTTCTGAATTCGAACGAGAGTCCAGTTTCAAGGGAGTTAACGTACCCAAGTCACTTGATCTTGGAATGTTTAATGCTTTTACAAACAGAAAGTTGGATTGGGGCTGCAATTTTGCGAGCGCATCATGATAAGCTCTACGGCTTTTGGAATCTCCGAATTCATCTATGAGATGGACTTGAGGCCATGTTTTCTTGAAAGCACCGTATCGAACATTATGAAATTGATCAACCCAATCTGGGCGATGTTGGAAATCCTTATACACCAAATCAAGTAGTGTGTGGAAATCTTTGTATTTTTCATCCACAAGTATGCTATCCATCACTGAGACTGCACGATCATATAGTTTCCTGTTAGCAACAGAGTATGTGGGCACGCTTTTGGATTGTTGGAAATGTGATTTAAGCTTTTGCCTGGCAAGCTCGAGGCTGCGATGATCCAAAGGTAGTCGAGCAACTCTGCGATAAATAGCTTTATAGTATGACAAAGACATGGGATGGGGGATATATGCGGGATTTATCAAATAGTGAATAAGTAGAAAAAGGTGAAATCAGTGAATAAAAGTCGAAATTCCACGACAAAGCATTGGCAATTTTTCACATTTCGTTACTATGAGATGGCTCCGAACCTGGAGAATAGACTGTCGCGCGAGGCCGGAAGACGACTGAATGCAGAGATGTATTTCTGATACCAAATACAAATGAGTTTGTCCTGAAGAAATATTTAAAAATATTCGAGTTTTATCTTTCCTTTCAATTTTAATTTTTACAAAATACTTTTCAAATCAGTTAGATTAGGACAAATTGCTCTACGAAAACACAGGGATCAATCAGAAGGCCAGCAAAGGACATCTACACAAGCATACTTTATGTCCAAGTTTAAAGTATTTAAGATCCCTTGATCTTTCCTTCCAAATCGTAAAAAAAGTCAATGATCTTTTTCCAGTTGTAAAATTTTAGAGATTAAGACGCTAGCCTTAAAAAAAACTTTAGTTATGATTCAGTCACGTGCACATGTGCAAGACTCGGTGAAGTTCAATTATCCAAAGCTTTTGGTATGACAGAATAGCATCGGGCAAGAAAAAAAAAATCTCAAATAATTTAAGCTAACATTCTAAAAAGATCCTAGATTTCGGTTTCGGCTTTTGGCTTTTTGTTCTAGGAATTCCTCAAAATAGGTGAAATTTTCACAACTATTCACGTAACTTACGTGCGCAGGTTGCGGGAACTTACTGGCCAAAACACGGCCACGCACCCTTGCATATTAGCTACCGTGTACAATAGATAAAACCACTGAGGCTCTCTTAAGTCTTTTCTTTCCAATTCTCCACATAAAATCGATTCACCATGGCTTTGGCGGAGACTTTTCTACGCAGAGTGCATAAGTACGGTCTTTTGCCGAAAATCGTGGCCAAACTTCCGGTGGTGTCGATACTTTTGGCTGCTGTCAGTATTCTCTGGCTTCTTCTTTTACCAATGGATGGCCAATTTAGAAACACGTATATTTCGGAAAATGCCTTGATGCCCGGACAGGTCAATTCTTATTTCAGAGAAACTGAGTGGAATCATGTTCGTGGGTTCCGTGCTGAAACAGCAAGGTGGGATTTCGACCAGGTGTCCAAGACTAACCCACAATTAGAGGCCTGGCTCCGTGATTTTGGCTTGACTGTATCGCACCATTACGATGCCAAAACAAACTATAATACTACATATGCCATCATGCACGCGCCAAGAGGTGATAATACCGAATCCTTGGTATTGGTAGCGCCATACTTTACCTCAGATGGCGAAACAAACGTAGGTGCACTTGCATTAGCACCAGCATTAGCCCGGTACTTTACACGCATGTCGATCTGGTCGAAAAACATTATTTTTGTGTTTCCTCGTGATGGGCATTCGGTGCTCCGGTCTTGGGTTGAAGCATACCATACTACATTGGATGTGACTGCAGGCTCAATTGATGCTGCGATGGTGATGGAGTACCCTTCGGAATCTGATAACTTCAACTACATGGAAATCATTTATGAGGGTCTTAATGGCCAACTCCCCAACTTGGATTTCATCAACGTAGCCACCACTATTGCCCGCCACGAAAACATGAAGGTCAGTGTCCAAGGAACAACACAAGAAAACCTTGATAGAAACGACTATTGGTCCCGACTCGAGGTTTTGGCCCGTGGTATCTTAAACTTGGCAGTCACTGGTGTCAGTCGTAAATCTTTTGGGTGTGAAGCATTTTCAGGCTGGCAAATCCAGGCGATCACTATAAAAGCCATCGGTACCGGTGGACCCGATGTCACTCAGTTTGGCCGGATCGTCGATTCGTCATTTAGATCCGTGAACAACTTACTCGAAAAATTCCACCAGTCATTTTTCTTCTACTTGTTGCTTTCTCCTACCAATTTTGTGTCGATTGGTACATATCTACCTTCAGCCGTGCTTGTTGGAGCCTCGTTTGTCGTCAGTTCCCTCTATACTTTTGCCCGTGGTCTCTCTGCTGAGGAATTTGTGGCTAATATCGGCACTGTGTTGGTTTATTTCTCGGGAATTGAGGCTATTTGCCTTGTTGGGGCTGTGACATTACAGCACATTGCCATTTCCACTTCAGTCTCTGATGTAAGCACGCAAAATATCGCACTTGGCTTGGTTGGTCTTACTGTTGCAGCATCTGCGGCTTCTTTAACTTCAGGTTCGCGTGGCTTCCGTTTTTCGAGGCCAGTTTCTTACCTTCTTTTGTCATTTGCCCTCTACTTCATCGCCATGCTTATTGTCACACTTCTAATAGTACATTTCGCCTTGGCATTTTCCATTGGTGTGTGCGCTTTTCCCTTGACTTTTATCCAAGATCTTATAATCAAAGCACGTGAGAATAGTGTTGGGGCAATTAAAACAAGGGCGAAAGTTCTCCTATGTCTTTTGGCTTCTTCGCCAATTACCGTTATTGTGGTTTTCGGGTACACGCTTGATGGTGGCAAAATCGATGGTGTGCTAAACCTTGTGCATGGCCTTCTTTCATCATGGCACGAGATGCAGAGCTGGACTTGGTTTGTGATTGCATTAGGCTGGCTTCCAGCATGGATTGCTGTGGCACTCGTGTGTGCTTTTGGTGAATTTAGCGTGCTGCTGAAACAAAAGAATGAATGAGTAAATAGTTACATATGGCTGGGTAAAATGTCGTTAAGATTAGCTACCATTAATCGTCATTATATAATGAAATCTAGTTTTTGTACTGGTCAACAAACTTTTGGTGAAATTTCTCCCATCTTCCGATCCACTCAGTTCCAGGAGGCAAAAATGTGGTTCTCACGTGGTGAGTGCCGGGAACTTGACCGAATCCAGAACCTGGAACACAACAAATACCAGTATTTTCCAAAAGTTCCGAGCTGTAGAATTCGTCCACGGAAGATCCAGAAGCCCTGCAGCTTTCAAATAATTTTGGATAAGACGATTCGGAGAAGTTGAGTCTGGGGAAAAGATACATGGCACCTTGTGGTTTGTTGCATTCAACATCGGTCATCTTTGTGAATGCCTCATGCAAACGAGTGGCTCTTTCATTAAGGGACTTGTGGATCGAAGAAACCTCTTTTTCATAAAGCTCGTAAGAAGGCGAACCCTTTTGTGGTGGATTGATCATCAACTCAACCAAGGCTTGACCAGTGACAACAGGACACAAATTAATAGAGGCCAACTTGAAAATCACATCCTGGACTTCCTTGCTAAAGCCCACCAATTCCATGTAGCCACCTCTTTGGCCACATTCGCCACTGACACCTTTAGAAGTGGAGTGCAACGAGACAAGTTGGACGTTTTTGTATGTTTCTGGGTTTTCTTGAATCAATTTCGCCAAGACTTTTTTCACCGATACAAATTCGCCTTGGAAGACGTTTTCCTGGTAAACCTCGTCGGCAATCACCACCAAGCCATGTTCTGCCGAAATCTTAAGAAGTTCAACAATGTCTTCCTCAGCAAGAATCGCACCAGTAGGGTTACCTGGATTGATGATAACCAAGCTTTTCACATCAATGCCCTTAGCTTCGTTTTCTGCAATCAACTCACGGATTTGATTTGGGTCAGTAGACCAGTCGTTTGCCTCATCCAAGAAGTAGCCAATGGGAGTGGCATTGTTCAAGGCGATGGAAGCAGTGTACAAGGGATATTGAGGAATGGGGATCAAGAAACCCAGGTTTTCGCCACGCGACAACACCTGGATCAAGTACAGCACAGCAGCAGATGCTCCTCCAGTTAAGAAAATATTGTTTGGGTCGGCAGGAAAACCGTCTCTTTTAGCAATAAATTCGGCTACAGACTTGCGAACGACGACATCACCTTGAGACAGCGAATATGCACCAACAGAGCCCACACTTTTCAAAAGTTTGGATGCACGTTCAATGACATCTGCGGGAAACAATTTCGATCTTTCAGTCTCGTCCATTTTTTGCAACTGGTCAATGAGTGTTGGGTATTGCAAGAGTGAAAGTGTTTGTCTATACCATGAAAGTGGGGCCTGGTCTAATTGTTGAGGGTTACCAATATTTGCACTAACGATCTCGTCAAATGCCAATTTTTCGTTTTTGCCGATTTCCTGGCGTAGCTCATCTGCCCGAATCGGAATTTTGCCTCTTACAGCATATTTGGCCTCGATTGTTGCCCGGTTCAAATCTGATGTTTTGAGTCTAGGTGCGGCCGTGAACGATGAACGGAATCTCCTTGCAAAAACACGCGAGATGTTGACTGTGTGTTTCATGATATTGCAAAAGAAATTAAAGTAATAAAAATTGAATAGGTGAGTTGAATTTGCAAATATGTCAGAAAACGTAAGCAAAAAGAGAAAAGAAAGCTAAAGCGTTGAAAGACGCAGGGTTTTTCTGATGTTATATAACACTGAAGTCTCGTACTTCTGCCCGAATCAGATGACTCGTTGAATGCGCTTTCGGGGTCGTACTCCGCGCGCGTCTGTGCAGGCCAAGCGGCTGCATCAAGTTTTCCAAGAGTCTCAATCCACGAATTGTTCCCCGAGTATCCTGGGCCCGAGAACTGGCAAGTCCAGAAATCCCAGTGAGGCATACGCAATATTCTAGCGTGCTTATCAGAGCACTCTATTTAAAGAAATACTCTTTGTACGATTATTCCCTTTTAAAATGACAAATTTACATTAATATTGTCGTTTTTTTTTTTTATGCTAATCGCCGACGGGAAAACCCGCCTTATGCACTCCAGCCCCCCACTCGGCTGGCTCGGAAGTTAATCTCCTTCTCCAGAAATAGCCTCGGACATTAAAGTACGAAGAATGGCATGAACCCTTGCATGCTGAAGAGGAAAAAAAAATGAAATTTCTTTCATTCTTGAGGAATTGAATAATACGCACTGTATTTGAGGTTTTAACAATGACTGCTTTTATTCAATAAGCTTTTGAATATTTTATTAGTGATTGCTGGTGGCACATTAACTATGAGCTATTAAGCAACATTCACCTTTCTGCCTCAGGACAATCAATTCTAAATAAAAGGGATTACTTGATGACTATGTGTTGAACACATGGCTGATTCATTTTGGTTTAGCTATTTATCAGAACAATCTGAAACCCAATCGAACAAACTACTATTAGGGCAAGATCTCGCGTGACAAAGTACCCAGTCACGTGTACCAACAGTGAATAAATATATTAACAGTCGGTACTGTGTCATCGTTTTTTCTTATTTTTTCTGTTTTTTTTTTTTTTTTTTTTTTTTTTTTTTTTTTTTTTTTTTTTTTTTTTTTTTTTTTTTTTGTAAAGTCAGGAGTTGTAGTATTTTGATTCGAAATGACATATAAGGAAACTAAAGCATAAATTTTACACCAAATGTTCTGCCAGAAGTTGCATAATTCACGGTGCGGACCAAGACAATTCAGTGTAGAGCAGTGTGATCAGGGTTTTTACATTTATGAGACTTTCTCAAAGGTTTATGTAAACATCTTTGGAGAGCTCTCTATACTAAGTTAATCATTTGCCATCTAATTAGTTTTGAGTTCTTTTCTTTTTAAGGCTTTGTTTTTGCTCGTATGTCGTATGTCCAGATATCTATTTTATCACCAACGGCCAGAGACGGCCAACAACCGGGCATCCTTGAGTAAATTTATAAATGCCGTTTTTTTTTCTTTTTTTCTTTTTCAATTCTCTTCCTTTATTCTAAAAATTGTAATATGCTGCTTATGCTGTTCCAAAGTACAACAGGTCAATGAATCTTGTCCGGAATGGCCAGTCTGCATCTTGGAAACCCTCCATGTTGTAGGTTGAATCCGGGGACTCGGTGTTACTCAACTTTCCAACAATAATAGTGACTTCTGGAAACACATTCAAGATTCTTTTGATGGCAATTTCCGTCAGTAAGTAGGAAATCAACACGATGTTTTTCTGCTCCACTTTGTGGTCCATAAGAACTTGGATCGCCATGACAGCTCCGGCACCGCTGATAATCTGCGCATCCAAAAGGAAATAAACAGACTCGGGAGATGAACTTGGCAAAGATTCATAATGCAATTGGGGTTCTCCGGTCAACAGGTCACTTTGAATCAAAAGCTTACCCGTGGGTATAGCCGGGAACGTTTTTCTGATACAGTTCATGAAACAATCACCTGAACGTACAATGCTAACAGCTACAAGTTCCAGTGATTGTGCAACTCCATCAAATGTATAGCCATTTGGACAGTTCACTAGTTGTGGCTTATAGTTCCCGAGGGTATCGAGGGCTGACTCCACCAAAAGATGCGCAATCCGGTCAAAGTAAAAAATAAAGTCTGTTCTGTCCGTGTTCACATCAAACAAAATAGAGTGGATACCAGAAGTGTGGTTGTTTACGGGTAATATTTTCAAATTCGATAGACGAGAGACATCAAATTTGACGCCATGGCCAAGACTCTTGAGTCTCTCGAGATGCAAAGTACTTTTCAAAGTGAGCTGCTTTTGAATATGTTTGATCATCAAATCGATAGCTCGCGTATTATCAAGACCACGTGGAATCACCAAGTCAGCATTGCGGATAGTAGGGTATACCGAGGTGGTGGCATTTGGCTTCACGAAAGTTTCCCATTGTTTGAGCGCACCGGCCAAGTCTCTACCTCTGTATAAGATATCTCTGGTTAATCTCCGGGCCAAACACACATCTAAATCAGTATCAACAAAAATCTTGATGTCCATCAAATCCAAGAGTCTCTGGTCGTACAACGCATAAATACCCTCGATAATAATCACGTTGGCGCCATAAATGGTGATGTTTTTCTCGGTTCTGTTGTGGTGACTGAAAGAGTAGACGGGGATTTCTGTCTTGCGGCCCTGTTTCAACGACCTCAACTTTTCCACCACAAGATCCAAATCAATTGCATTTGGAGTATCAAAATCATAGTTGCATGCGAATGCCTGTTCAGATTCAGCTGCAGAAAGTGGCTTATAGAAGTTATCAAACAGCATGAGCACTGTCCACGGAGTGTTCAACTGCAGAATGATTCTTTCAGATACAGATGTTTTACCCGACCCAGAAAATCCCGCCACACCAATTACATAAGGCTCGGTCCATGGTGGAACATATGTATCACACGAAAGTTGGGCCAGAGGTTGATTTTGCACCTTTATTCCACTGATTGGGGTGTGTGGCTCGGACTCCCTTATAGAGGTGAAGAACGACGACTGTCTCTCTTCATCCGGAGCAATTCTCGTCAGTTGTGTTTTGGATTTAGGGCCCATTGTTTCAGCCACTGTAGATCGAAAGCCAACACTGGAAAGAACCTAACGCAAAAGAATATTTAAAAAAGCGAAAAATATTGACGAACAGAGTTCCGAAGTCCCGTCTATATTTCTAAAATTGTATAAGCATAAAATTCGGGCAGTCAGTAATAAACACTATTTTCAATGAAGTGTTCTTTTCCCTTCTTTTTTTTCTATCTAATATTATTGTGATTGCCCGTTGCTGTGCGGACTTCTTTTGAAGCAGCTAATTTATCGATCTCCCCCAAAGAAGCGATGCCCTCACCCATGTGCCGCACGGGCGATGATCTATGGAGGATTGAATAAGGGCTTTTGATCGAATCTGTAATGTGGAGAGTTTGATAGTGTTGCTACTTTTTTTAAAAAAAAAAAAAAATTGCCAGCTGTTTTATTTTTTAATCCCAAATGTGTTGAAGTAAAAGAAAAATTTAGAGAGTCTATTAAATTTTTTGGAATGTTCAGCTTCTCTAAATAAACTCCCTTTTCTCAACCTGCGTGAACCCTATCAACCTTAATAGAACATACTCATCGAATCTTTCCGCATTGGTGGAAAAAATATATGGGGCTATTAGATTTTTCTCTCAATTAATTCTGTAAAGCTTCATTTGAATCAATGGCTCTTTGAAACTTGGTGCAGAGTGTGTATGAAATAGGGTTAATATGATAGATTCTCGGGCATTTTTAGCCATGTGTCAGAAGCAACCCCAATAATAAGATCAATGGTATACTCGGGCGAAGGAAATCGTTGGAAAGATACGTAAAACGCTTATTTTCCCTCAATTGATAAATAGCTAATTTTATTATTATTTTTTATCTTTTTTTTCTTTGCAAAAACATTTCAAAAAGTTGGAGAGTAGATTCATTGTCCTCTATTAGCGCACGGTGCTTCTGCTGCTAATAACTTTAGTGCGGCCATTTGTCTGATGCCATCATCGAAATCTACATAACTACACTTCCTTATAACTTCAAGTTATATCGATTTTTTCCCCTCAAATATTCATAAACATAATAATAATCATCCGCAATTAATGGATTCCAAGACAGGTAGAGGGTATAGGCGAAGAGCAACGCATGAGGATTATGAAGATGTGCCAGATGGGCAAGAAAATACATCAAACTCAGATATCTCTCCTGTCCATCATCCTACTGTCCTGAACTCATCCCCTGCTAATGGACAAACTTTCACTGAAAAGTCAAATACCGAAAATTATTCTCAAAAACTGAATACGAAAAACTTCAAGAAAGAAGATGGACCCAAACAAGACTCGCAAGCACATAATTTAAAACGAAAGTTCGAGGCACAATTGAGAAGATTAAAAGCCGATATCGACTGGTTAAGTTCGAAACCTAATCTCACTCCGCGTGAAGTGGAAGAATACCATGAAAAGTCCGATCTTCTAGCGCTGATCACCGCCTCTGGGCCCGATTCAGAGTCACTGTTTTCATTTCCGGACCAGTCTGCTTCTAGTGATGGATATATGGACCGTAAACGAAAACTCGAACTCCTTAAATCTCAAGAGCCTCCTCCAGAAAAAAGTGAAAAAAGGTCACGCTATGATAATCAATGGGAGGTCGATCAAATGAAGAAGGCTCAAGAGATTGTATCGCTAAATCCAGATAAAATCCAGATTCCAAACCAGCCTGAATATGAGTTTGTATTTGACGAGGCACAATTTGTGGATTTCTCAGAAGAAGCAGAGATAGCCGGTGAAGACGGTGAAGAAGTGGCAACGCCTTCGCGATATGCCGATATTCAAGCAGTTCGAAAATCCCTTCCAGCGTATCGTTACAGACAACAATTTCTCGATGCCATTGGCAAATCCCAGGTCTTGATTGTCGTGGGAGAAACAGGTTCGGGTAAAACTACACAATTACCACAATACTTATTTGAAGAAGGATATTCAAAACCCAAAGAAGGTGGTATTCCCTTGAAAATAGGGTGCACGCAACCTCGTAGAGTAGCTGCCACTTCTGTTGCACAGAGAGTGGCCGAAGAAGTGGGCTGTGATTTAGGCCAGGAGGTGGGTTACAGCGTGCGTTTTGAAAACACCAGTTCAAATAAAACTGCAATTAAGTACCTTACTGACGGTATGCTTTTACGTGAGTTTTTGACGGATCCTCTTCTAACCAGCTACTCAGCATTGATGATTGACGAAGCGCACGAAAGAACAGTATCTACAGAAATCGTACTTACATTACTCAAAGATGTGATTAAGGAGAGAAAGGATTTGAAATTGATTGTTGCGTCCGCCACCATCAACGCAAAGAAATTTGCCGACTACTTTGATGGAGCACCCATTTTTTCCATTCCAGGTAGAAGATTTCCCGTAGATGTATGCTACACAAAAACTCCGGAAGCAAACTATATACAAGCGGCCATCACAACAGTGTTTCAGATTCACACCAAACAAGAAACCCCAGGTGATATTTTGGTGTTTTTGACTGGTCAGGAGGAGATCGAGACGATGGAGGAAACTTTGAATGATGCATGTGATAAACTTGGAGATCTGATTAAACCTTTAATTGTGGCCCCGATCTATGCAAACTTGCCACCCGCGAAGCAGGCCAAGATTTTCGAGCCCACCCCTCCAAACTCTAGAAAAGTGGTGCTTGCAACGAATATTGCAGAAACCTCGATCACTATTAACGGAATTAAATACGTCATTGACCCGGGGTATGTGAAGGAAAATGTGTTCAATCCAACCACTGGTATGGAAAGTTTAGTCGTGGTACCTTGTTCCAGAGCATCGGCTGATCAAAGAGCTGGTAGAGCTGGAAGAGTTGGTCCTGGTAAATGCTATAGGCTTTACACAAAGTGGTCATTCAATAATGAGCTTCAAGCCAACCCTACTCCCGAAATCTTACGGGTGAACTTATGTGGTGTGGTTCTTTTGCTTCTTTCCATGGGCATTAATGATCTTGTGAACTTTGATTTCATGGACCCTCCAAGTAAGGAAACATTGATGAAAGCGTTGGAATTGTTGTATGCACTTGGAGCAATGAATGCAAAAGGTCAATTAACAAAGACAGGTCGTAAAATGGCAGAATTTCCCATTGACCCGATGTTCTGTAAAGCTTTATTGACAAGTTCCGACTATGGTGTGCTGCGCGAGGTATTGGCCATTATTTCCATGCTTTCAGAATCCTCGAGCTTATTCTACAGACCAAAGGATAAGCGCGAGCTTGCTGATAAACGGAAGCAATCCTTCAACCATCCTGCCGGAGATCACTTGACGCTATTTAATATCTGGAAGCAGTGGAGTGATTCGGGGTTTTCCAGTCTTTGGTGTGAGGATAACTTTTTGCAATACAGAACCCTCAAAAGAGCCCGCGAGATTCGCCAGCAATTGGAAGGATTATGCAGTAAAGTTGGAATTGAATTAGATCAATCTACACAGAAATACCAAATTGAGGAGGAAAAAATTCAAAAGGCGCTCCTCAGCGGGTTTTTCCCGAATCTTGCCCGGCTCTCCAAACTAGGGACCAGCTACGTGCTGCTTAAACGGAAGCAACCAGTTTACATCCACCCATCTTCTGGGTTGAATCAAGTGAAGCCCCCACCAAAGCTAGTCATGTACCATGAGTTGGTGTTAACGAGTAAAGAGTATATGAGAAATTGCATGCGTATAAAAGAAGAGTGGGTAGATGAAGTGGCTAAGCATTATTACAGTGAAAAAGATTTGGGGGAGTTGAACCCAAAACGCGGTCCCATACAATGAACTGGGTAACTAGAGAAGGAAAAAGTCGCGTGAGATTTGATTTAATTGGAAATGGGACTATGGTTACAATTTTTCGGTCCACTTAAAAAAAGATATTTCTATCGTTTAGATTACTTAGAAATTTCAAAAACAAGATACAAGAAAGTGAGAAAAATAAAAATGAAAACGTGGGCATGTGAATTTTACTGTAGACTTTGTTGACACGAAGCACGCATCAGCATCAGAGATACGCGAGAAGCGAAGATCGGCCCGAACCTGGAGACGCGCCTCGAGAAAAGACCCGTGTTTTTGTTCGAGCTTGAAATCAAACAAAGAAAAAAAAAAAAAAAAAAAAAAAAAAAAAAAAAAAAAAAAAAAAAAAAAAAAAAAAAAAAAAAAAAAAAAAAAAAAAAAAAAAAAAAAAAAAAAAAAAAAAAAAAAAAAAAAAAAGGAGAAACTAAACCAACCCACAATCAAAATAACAAAAACGAAGAATCAGGCTTACACTCGAAAAGATTAGACCTTAAATTTTTTGCTCAAGTCATTCACTCTCCCTCTTTGAAAATTATCAAACAACACATGGAACGAAATTCAGGTCTCCTTCCATTTGCCTATAGCTCGCAATCAGCTAATGAGCGCAGTTCTTTGGACACAGCTCCTCGTGAAAAACATGTTATCGATGAAAATGCTAGAAGCATGTATCATACACGTATAAGCAGCCCAAATGCTAATGTGCAGAGACCTGTGACTCGGCCCAAAGGCCCAACTTTACTGGTGGTGCCCTCGATTAAGAGAAAGATGGGAGAGAGTTTTTATGAAAACGACGACAAAAAACGTCAGGACACAAACACCATTGCAGGAGGCCTGTTTTTTGCAACACAGCCTCTGCCGGAAAATACATCTGCCGTTTCGAGAGCAGCATCAATTACTGTGGTTGATTCTGACCAGTCTACGGATGTTACGGAACCTGATGATTTCGACGATTTTGCCGTGCCTTCACTCAGATCAGAAGTCAACAATCTTCCTAGCTCGCCGCCACAAGACTTTCATCCGTCTGAATATGATGTGTCTATAAATGACTATCCAGTACCCGAATCACCGGTCAGATTTCGTCGCAAGCATATCTCACTCAACACTTCACCTGTAAAAGCTTCACCTGCAGTGCATCAGAGTTCGGAGCCTGATTTTGGGATTGATCCGTTCAATAGATTCAAAGTTTCGTTCCATGGCCAATGTCCATCTACAGATACCGATGCACCTGTGGAATCATTGCCGGCTCCTGACACTAGTAATTATCTGTTTATGGAGGCCAGAAACATCATTCTCCGCAGCTTTGAAGATGTCATTCCGTGCGTTAACTTGGAAGGCATGCAGCTCACCGAGATTCCCGATGAAATCAAAGATCTCAACAACTTGGTTATCTTCAACAGTGGACCATCGCAGGTTCTGCGGCAGCTTTACTTGACAAACAATCAGATCAAGGTTTTGAACCCCAGTTTATTCAAATTCACCAAACTCAATGTGCTCAGCTTGCGTCGGAATCAGATCAGACACCTTCCAAACTCGATTGGCAAGCTTGGCAATCTTACAGACTTGAACATTAGCATCAATAACCTAAGGTACTTACCGCCTCAGATTCTAGATCTTCCTAACTTAATGACTCTAGGAGCAGGCCCCAACCCGTATCTTTCCATTCCAGAAGATGCAATTCAGGTTCCCTCCGATAATACCAAGAATGCCAACAAAGTCTTGAAGTGGGTTTCGCCAATTCGTATTCTACAAAGGGAGAGAAATACTCCCTCATTGAAAGCTCTTTGTTTGGATGCAGTCGGGAAATATGATGTTACGTACAGCGAAACGAAAAGGTGGAAAAAGACTATCCCGAAACACTTACAACCGCTTGTTGCTCTGGCGATCTCCAAGGGAAAATTTCTCGACCTTTGTGAGAAATGTGATATGATTGTAGTCGAACCATACGCAGAAGTAGTTGAGTGGTGGGATATTCTTCAAAACGTCGATATTCCCATCAAGAGGAAGTTTTGCTCAGGATTGTGTCTACTAAATTACACGGAAAAAAACAAGTTTGCAAGAGTGGCAAACAAATCAAATTAAACTATTCAATGCAGTTTGCACTAAAAAGTGCGCTTTTTTATTGGTATAATTATCATTAGCCTTCAAATAAAACGCATCACACCTAACTTATTCTATGATTCAATGTTGTAACTGCCTAGAATTTTTCAACATACAGACTCGGAAATGATCCATACTTTCCTCCACATATCCCCGTCCACCACTCGCCTTCACAGGTGATATATCCGATCAAATCGCCTTTTTTGAACTCCAAGTCTGAACCTGGAATCGAAGAGCAATTAGAAATTGCACGGCAATAACCAATGACCCCATCCCCCTCGCTACTTCTCGACGATGTGGGTCTCTTATACTCCGGCTCGTCTTCTGGATCTGGTGCCTTCCTGCGCTTATTGTTTGTCTCTGTAGGAATTTGCAATAAACTCTCTAAAGAGATGTCGGGCACTTTATCTTGATTTTCTCCAGGAAAGGGACCAAAAAACTTGCTTTGAAAGGAAGGCAAAACTGGTTCGGAAAATAAATCATCTGTTTCCAGTGGAAGTGCAATAGACTCGAGGTTAGATTGAGTTTGATAAGCCGCACTCAAGTGGATATAAAACAAAAACGTCATTAATGGCTGCATGAAAGCTCTCATAAGCTTGAAAAACTGAGGAAGTTCATTCTTCAACTGTGTGTTGTAGCCGTCATACGTCTCCTTCAATTCCGCCAATTTCTTTTCTAAGGAGCTATATTCCTGCTTTTGTTTAGATGTTAATTCGTTGCCGGCACTAAGAATAGTCATTGCATCGAATTTGTCGTAGACCTTATCATAGGCCGTTAAAGCTTTGTCTCGGACCGCCACGTGCTCATTGATTTTTTCCAGGTATGAGATCCATTTACGGATGCGTTCATCAAGAAGTTTGGGTATGAAACAAAGCGTTTCTCTCAAGCAAATTCCGATTTCAACTAGAGCGGCATTGTAACTTTTGGTCCTCTCGCAAAGATCAGTTTTGAGGACGCCAGAATTTGCCGCCATTACATTTTGTCCGGACAATACCTGATAAGAGCTTGCTATTTTTTGTGAACTTAGCACGATCTCTGACGATATCTCAATATAGCTTCTGTGTAACTTGATGATTTCGTGACAAGCATCAGTCAATGCCTCTAATTCCTCGACGAGATCTTCAAACTCCTCGTCAACGGTTTTGGTTGGTGTATAATTTATTTTCGCCCAATGATCGTGTACTTTCGAATTGATTTGTTCGGTTTTGTCTCGCACCAAATGTGATGTGCTTGCAATTTTTCCAGCTATTGATCCAAGCACGCTGCCTGGGCTTTTCACCTTTTTATGCTCGTGATCCTCCATTAACAAAAATTATTACTTTGTAATACAAATTGGAAAGAAAAGAGAAACGGGCCATTCGAGCACAAAGAGTGTTTTTGGGGTCAAACTCAATTGACATGCATATCCTTCGCACTGGTTAGATGCAAAGAAAGGAGTTCTTTTTTTTTTTTTTTTATTGGAAAAAAGGGTAAAGAAAAAACAAAAACGCAGTAATCATGGGTGACCATGATGTGATCCGGGCCACGCAGATATCCGCTCGGGTCTTGGTGAAGACTCTCTAGTTGTTTGATCAAAAGATTCAGGCCGCGATACATGGAGGCTCGAGGTGAATTTGAGCATCGAGATTTGATTGATAAGTTCAGCTTTTTGCAGTATGTTTAATGAAGATGTTTGTACCTCGGACATTAGCTTAGCAATTCGCTCTTCGAACAAAATCTCGAGGTTTCTAATAAACTGATCTCCAAACAGACGGTCTGTCGGTAGGTTCAAATACACTTTTTTCTGTAAAGACCGAACAATTTCGAGCTTTTTGATCACATCCTGGAAATAAAGTGAGGTTTCTGAGACTCCTTCTTTAGCAACAGCTGGAGGGCTCACGAGCAAGATTGCAGCGTAGTAAAGCATCATGTGAATGTGCACTGGCACATACTTGAGATTGTTCAGAATATCCAAATCGTTTAATACCAAATTTAGCACTGTTTGCGCAGCATTCATAGCAATATTATAGCTGACTAATGCCTGATCCTGAGTTACGAGTCCAGAGTTTGTTACGAAATCGTTTTCATCTTCATCATCTGAGTCCTCCTCGCTATTTTCGTTATCGGAAACAACTTCAGTGAGTTTCACATTATCAGTAGATGCAGATCCTCGATCTATTGGGGTTTGATATTTCTTCCAGTTTGGTAGTAGTATATTATCACTACCTCGGTCTTCTTGCAATTGTCTAATCACAGAACTGTTTATGTGCATTTTCGCAAAGTTGTAGTAAATCAATGTCGATTTGGACAGCCATACAGCGCCATTATTCATAGGCGCGAGAAGCACTGTCCATGAAACCATCCACTTATCAAGCTCAAGATTTGACCGCGAAGGGATTCCAAAACTCTTTGGAGCAAGAAGATCCCATGCGTTTCCTTTAAAAGATTCACTAAGGGCTATATTGTATTCCACCTGTGATACAAGTCGCAAGTCGGTCAAGCTACCATGCTGGCTTTCTCTGGTATTTGGTGCGTGAATAACTTCCTCTTTACTTTCTGAAGCATCATCTTTTGCGTCTGCTTCCACTTGAAGAGGTTCGTTTTTCGCAAGTAATTGGCGAGGGTTTCGGAGAGAGTAATCATCGCTTGAAACTAAAGATTGTCTGTTCATAGCCATGCTTTGCTGTCCGTCTAAAATAAACAAAAGATACCACAACTTTATTCTGTCTTGTTCGCAAAGAGAACTTTTAGGCTGTTGTTCCCCACGTGCCGGCCGATTAAGATTGAACTCTTTTGCAAGCTGGAGAGCAAGTCCAGTAAACATTTGCGAGTCTGAGAGCCAGAAGCTACAAAACACCAAAGATACAATCGTATTGAATGCCTCCTTTTCATCGCGTGGTCTGCTTGAGAAAAAAACATTCGTGCACAACTCTCTTAAATGTTTTTGGAGTGATTCCCGCTTCGCACAAATTTCAGGGCCCGGAAAATGCATCAGAGCAATCGTACAGATTGCACATACGAGTATAGGCGAAGAATCCCATAAGACATCCACGGCAAACTTCTTAATTTCAAATCCAAAAAGCTGTTGTGCTATATTTTCATCGAAAAACTTAAATAGCATCTTTGCTTCGTCTATTGAAAGCACGTGATCTCTGAAATCATGAGGAGCATATTTCAGCCGTTTCGATGGAACTGGAGCCTCGTCTAATGAAGGTCTGCGTTTCACCAGTTCATGTCCAATGACAGCCAGAGAATGGTAAGGTTTCATCCCTTTATCTGGGATCCCATTTTTACTTATTTGGGAACCTTTATTATCTAATCCACTGCTAAGTTTCTGGCCCATCAAAATCTGTTGATTTGCATGTAAAGCACTGAGGATATCGTTAAATTTCGAGTCCACTGAATTGAGCTTATTTTCCATCGAGTTTTTCCACTCACGTTCGCTTGGATCCTGAATTATGGGTATAGTACGTTCATTTTTAGGATGTAGAAGTGGTGCTCTGGGTTTCGGAACAATCGAGCTGTAAGTCAATGAAGGAGGAGGTGTTTGAAGTGCACCTGAATGTGTATCTGGGCGGATTTTTTGCGGAGCTCGAGAGGCCACCGTATTGTAGTTTGGGTCAATGGGGCGAGTAGAGATCGGCTGTATGGATTTCCGAGAATCAAAAGGATTATCATCTGTTATTGGCTTGAGATTGAGAGCAGGAAGCTTGAAGACAAAGTGGCATGTGCTGGCTAGCCCATTACTGATGCAACGAGCACACGGAAGAGAATCTTCATATTCACATTTAACCTTGGACTTTTTGCAGTTACTGCATGGCTTTGTTCTATTTCCTTTAGCCATCTAGGCTGTTTGAAGATATTGTTGTGTTTAGTAAAACTCATCAGTTCAATCAGACAAACTCAGACCCGTACATCTGCAGTTACATAGACATTCTTCTGATTAGTATATGTATTAATTTAATATCAAATAAAAACATATTCTATATTATGATAGAGATCAAGAAACTTTATTTTCTTGAAAGTCATCTTGATTCTGCATTGGTCAAGTTTTGGCGGGTGAGAATCGTACATATAATGTCCAAAATTTATAAAATATGAGAATTCTAAGTCTAAGGCTTAATAACTTTTCCTAAATCATTATGAATTCATAAAACCACCAACAGTCGAAAAATATATATTTTTTATCTTGTTTTAATTTATCATACGTCGGAAAGAAAGCATATATCAGGGAATAAAACTAGTATAACATTAGATAACTTTCTGCAATTCTGTATTACTCATTTCTCTTTTAAAGAGACAAAAAAGTTGTCCTCGCACATGCACTGCAGTACCCCGGATTCCACGACGCCTGTGATAATGAAGATCGGCAATTATGCCACACCCTTTTTTTTCTTTTTTTTTTTTAATTCCTTTTTCCCAATAATTTAGTACAATTTTCCAACATACACACACGAAATGTCAATGAAATCAAAAATCAAGGCCTTTTTCGGAGCGTCACGGGAATATGCCGTGGTGGGAGCATCCAAGAACCCCTCTAAGTTTGGGTACAAGATTTTATCGTGGTATGTATCCCATGAATTGAAGGTAGTACCGGTAAACCCACGGGAACCGGAAATTTTGGGTCAGAGCGTTGTTCCCTCAGTCACGGAAATTTTGCTGGCAATTTCACTGAAAACAAATTTGGCTCACCACCCCCTTTCTGAAGTGGATGGACTCAGTATATCGTTCTTGACACCACCGGAAATTACCGTCAAAACTCTTGACGAGATTGCAGGGGTGCCTGATTATAAGCATCTTGTGAAAGGATTATGGTTTCAGCCTGGAAGCTACGACCAAAAAGTGATTGCCAAAACAGAAACAATAGGGCTTTTGGATAGAACCATTCACGAGGACGAATGTATCTTGGTGAGAGGTGAAGAGGGACTCTACGCGGCCAATTTATAGGACATTGAGGAAAATAGATAATAATCCGACGAGAACAATAATAAAGAATAGAAAAATAAATACAGAAAATAGATAACTTTGTAGATAAAATTAGGGGTGTATGGATATTCTATTAAAAACGAGACAGATGAATGCAAGGCAACCAGGCCCTGCTGAACACAAGTCCTCAGGTCAGATTTGCTCAGATCTGCTCCATAAGCTTTCTTATATACTGAGTCCAGGTCTCGTCGTCGGCTGCTGGAGGAAGTTTAGATGCAGATTTTGGATCCACAGAGATCTCAAACGGGAAAGGACATACGTCAAGCGTCACTATGGGCGGAATATGGTCCTTATGGGAATTGGCGAGCTCCATGATTTCCGTGAGCGTGGTTTCGAAACTTAGTGCCGAAAGCCGAAGCAATTTTTCTGTGGGATTGACCGTGTTTGACGGGCCGGAAAGATGCTGGTGTTCTTTATACAGTAGAGGAAGACAATTGACATTGATGATCCAGGATTCCCAGCATGTGACCAGAGCCGGCGGCTCCTCCTTTACGTGGCCGAACCAGCCGGACCGTTTTTTCGATTTGGAGGCGACTTTTTGGGAGAACAGCACCACAATTTGGCCGACTGAAGGTTCAGCACCATGTGTAGTCAGCGAAAAGTCCTGTTTTATTAGCTCGTCGATTTTGGCGTCGATTACGGAGTCTATATCAGGTGCCCCAGCCACCATGGGATATGGGATTTCCAAGAATTCGTTGGTTACAGGAACCACGGGCCCAAAAAGACGGTGGAAGAATATCGTCCAGAGAACTCCTAAAGTCCGGTTAGCAAAAATGATATTTGTAAGAAATTCCTCGACAGTATTTTTTTTTTTTCGGATAAAGGCTTTGTGGAATGCTTTGACTGGTTAATTGAGGTTCAGCTCGAGTATAGCCATGATATATAATGAGTGAAATCGTGTTTGGCCGTTAGAACAAACTGCGTAGCACACTGCCTCGCTCTCGATCTAAAATAGTCAAGTGAACATGTAAATAAAAAGCGACAAGTTTGGTTTCGTAACTGAGGAATAATAAAAAAGAAAGGGGTAAAACATACCTTTTAGAGATTCACGGGCCACTGACCGCTCTGCGGTCAAGTTGAGAAGAAACTCCATGTCTATTTTGATTATGATTTGTTTTTTATGGAGTCTGTGGTATGTACTGGATCAGTGGTAGGCTTGCACTATGTAATATATAATGTTCGGGTGCGCGCAGCCATGCCGCAGCTGGGCCAGCCATATGTGGATTGCGAATTTTAGAAGAAACATCAGAGGAGGGTGGGGATGATAAATGGTTTACGATTTTACGGGATATTAGTAATCATCATCAACTTATTCTAATGCCTTCAGAAAGCCGGGGGAAAAACTTACGATCATCTCATTTTAGATTGTATGATTAGATGATCTCACCCAAGAGTCAAGATACCGTGTCTAACTTCTAAATCAATTCACGAGAGGCAACAAGAGGTAATTTGGTGAAAACCTAGTTTCAGTCTTCTTGTAAAACATACAGCTACTTATTTATACTTTCTAGTGCCAGAATCCCCCGAATTACGTCAAAACGAACTCTATAAGTACGATACCACAAGTAATAAAAATTAGTGAATTTCGTTGGAAGCTAAGAATGAATTTTACGTCGAACTTCAGGGCCTCTAAAGTTCTTTGAAAACAGAAGTTTACTTGGCAGTGGTAACATTAGATTTATTTTGGTGCTAAAGACCGAGCTTGTAGCTACAATCTATTTTGGATTTGCCCCATGAGATCACCGAAAAGTTGTTCAAGCGCGTAAAAGAAATTTGTATCAGCGATTTACTTTTCATAAAACAGTAAGACTATCTCTAGAATCAAAGGCGATTTCAAGGTGAAATCTTTATCTCTCAAATTCTCTTCTTTGGCGCAATACATTGTTGTAGTGTAGTCTCCCATAGTCGTAACTGGACTAGCGGCAACACGTGGTTTCTAGCTGAATATTTGATTTCCAATTTTTGTTTTCAATTTGATCTGTATATACATTTGATCACCTGATGCTTTGGTGAAGTCATGGCAGCTGCTCATGAATACTATAAATAAGTGAAAATTAGACTTCTGAGCACGGTTGATATTAAAAAGACCTACCTTAAATTTTCCCAATGACCTCTCTTTCAATAGAGTTTTTTTTTTTTCATTTTTATTGCAGCAAATTGTCTAGACCTTATCGTAAACGTGCTTTCCGTCGAGCATCTTATCCATAATGTCCATGAGCAAAGGCATGGCCAGGGTTTCCAATACCCTTTTTTCCTCGGGTTTGAATTTAGAAAGTACGAACTTGGCGACATCTGTCAGTGGCGCTTTCCCTATACCTATAGCCAATTTTGTGTAATTATTGCCCATCAGCTTATCAATAGATCGCAAGCCATTGTGGCCTCGCGCACTGGTATTTCTGCGGCGGACTTGAACTTTCCCTAATGGTACTTGGAGTTCATCATGAAGCACCACCAAACAAGGGTCTAATCCTGCGTGCTGTTGCTTGAACTTGTTCCACACTTTCGATACTACAGGGCCCAGTATGTTCATGTAAGTACCAGTAGTTTGCGCTAAAAGCACATTACAATGTTCTGGATTCTGGCTTTGACTTATAGCCACTGCACCTAGGTGTTTAGCCTGGGAAAAAGCTGAAAAGTCTGGCCACGCTTCTTGAGCCATTTTGTCTATTGCCCAATGTCCAACATTATGGCGTGTGCCATTATACTCTGATGGGTTACCAAGCCCTATGAATAATATGGGTGGTCTGCTTGCACTAACATGCACAGTTCTTCGGCCTAAAAAGTATCTTCCATAGCTAGAAATCCCCCGACATATCATTGTTGTTGAAGCGCAGAACTGGTTTTAGATCTTCTGTACGTTGAAGGTGCCTGCACTTGAGCACAAGTTTTTGGGGTAAAACGCGGAGGAGATTGAGATCGTGTTGGGAATTTAAACTGCGAAGATTAAATAAATCAGCTTGTATCTATCAAAGGATTATCTTCTCTTTTTTTTTTTTTGCCTAATTCTATTCACTTTTCGCCTTGATCAGCCAGTTTACCAAGCTCTACAAGACTGCGATGCGAGTTTCTATAGCGGATATGCTGGGATTTAGACACCTTCTTTAGCTCCTCCAACCTGGCTCTCATGGTGGGTACATCTCTCAAATTCTTCTCTAGCTTAAGACGCTCTTCTTCAAACTTAAGCCTGCGCTCAGCATCCAACGGACCAAAGAAATAACCACCCTTGCCATCTAGCTTCAACAAGCGATTGTGGAAATGCCATAATGCTGGCCGATGAGCTACCGAAAGTAACGAGATCCCGATATCTTGAGCATGTTTATACATGAACTGCTCCATTTCGGGAGATACTGCAGAAGTGCACTCGTCAAGCACAGCAAACTTGGGTTCATGATAGTATAAACGGGCCATGGCCAATCTTTGTTGTGCGCCAATTGATAATTCCTCATTCCAGTTTTTCACGACATCCCAATCGGAACTTGGGCTTAGAAAATCACTTAAATCGAGAATATTCAAGATTTCTTCAAGGTCTTTATCGGTCTTACCCTTGGAGTTCTCACGGAACTGCTCTAAAGAGTGTGGGTAAATAATCTGCTCCCTTAAAGTACCCTTTACGAGATACGCTCTTTGAGGCAAGTAGAACATGTTTTCCGAGGTGGGGATGGTAATGGACCCGTATTTGCAAGGCCATAAACCTCCCAACATTCGAAATAAAGATGACTTTCCTGCTCCATTTGGCCCTGCTATTAATAAGTGTTCTCCAGGCTTGATGCTAAATGTCAAGGACTCAATTAAAGTCACATCTGCGGGCGTGACAAGCCGAACTTTGTCAAAAGTGATTTCGTCTCCATAGCTGACGTTGCCACCGGACCCTTCCAATTGCGAAGGACTGGCAAGATTTCTCGCCTTTATTTCATTTAAAGCATCCTGGAAATGCGTGACTCTTGAAGCGTGGCCCACTACTTGAAGCAAGTACCGCCGTGAGTAAATCAAACGGTCAAGAGAGTCAGATGCGCTCATAAGAAGCCGGCGGTTAGTGATAAATTCTCCTGCAGCATTTGGATCTGGAACCTTACCAAGATACTTGTTAAGAAATACAGGTGCTGAACACAAAACAAGTCCCGCTGCACCCCAGAAATACTTAACTATGAAACTCTGAGCGATTTCATGAATTGCTCTCTTTTTATACTCGATTTTCAAAAATCGTTCGAGCTGATAATAGCAATAATCAAGGTAGTCTAGTTCTCGTTCATGGCCACGAAGAAACGCGATTTCTTCATTATTGGCGACGATTTTCGAGTGTGCTGACCGAAGCTGGCCCTCCAAATTTGCCTTTTCTGCTGCAAGTTTTGCAAATGGTGGAGAGAAGAAGCGCAAGATTGTTGTTGAAAAATGCGCTAATATACCTAATGCCAACGTCCCCTCACCCGAACCGACGCCGCTTTTAGAAAGCTCTTTTGCACAGAGAATTAAGTCTAATGTTGGTTTCATAAGCTGTCCTGGAAGACTGGCAAGTGCCAGTGTAAGTCTACTTATATCGGTTGAAATGCGCTGATCCGGATCCTTGATTTTGCTATCAGAAAGCTGGATTAGTGCGTAATAGTTGGGGTCTAAATTATCTGGCAAGTAATCATCCATGATGCTTCTATCAAGATTCACACGCAAGCTTTGGCGAAACTTATCTTTGGTCCAGTTTAAAAGTGCATTTACAAAAGATGCTGGCACGCCTATTAGCAACCAGTATATGAGATATCTGGTGAATTTGCGGATTTTTTTCGAGACAAGGGCACCCACAAGCATTCCATCTAAGCTGGCAACTTTGATTGTAAGCATAGCCCGGCAAACAAGCAATATTATGTGGGCACTAAGGTATAAAACAGCGGAGTTTCTATAATGAGGAATGGCCGATTTTAGAAGCGCCATTAGCTGGGGCCGAGAAAGTTTTGGGTTTTCCGGTTGATTTGGCAGCAACTTCTTCAGTCGTTTGCCGTTTTCTTTTATGGGTGCTGATGTGGCAGTGGCGCCTGAAAAGGCAGCAGTGATAAGAATAATATATGATGCATTTAGTACTAGCGAGCGGTTCGACTGATACGCCAGTAACACGCTTAATAGAAGCGAGTTTCTCTTCTTCACGGTTGTTGACATCATTCAAGTTTTTTTTTTTTCTTTTTATTATTGTTATTCTTTATTTTTTTTTTTCGTGTCAGATTGAACAACATAAAAGAAAAAAAAAAGTGTGGGGGATATTTTCTGGGGAAGGAAGTGGGGGGAATCAGGCCCTCAGGCTCAGCCTGTATGGATCTGGGATAATGTGGAGACGCGCAGTGCACTGAACCTTTGGCCCGAGGATAGTCCCCATGCAGCTGAGGAGATGTCATAATGAATGGAGTGATGATGTAATTTACTTTTTTCATTGGAGAGTGATCTCAAATAATTTCATTATAATTTCCTCCTTAATATTTTATTTTTCTATACTGGTCTATAAATAAATGCATTTTCATCGATTCACCCACGCTTATAATAATTTGAAGCATAACTAGCAGCCACAACATTCTTAAAGATTATAATAGAGCATGCACTGGGGCAGTACACAGTTCGATTATTCTCTGAATATTATAGCGCAAATTTTCTTTTCTTGCTAGCTTTTTAGATTGAGTATAATGCAATCGATTTCATATTTTCTTGTACTTTTGTTTGTATGTAACAAACTTCTTTGAAAGAGAAGAAAACTTCGCTGAAACAAGGTAGGAGATGTGCGATTAATAGAGTTGTAAGCGGGACAAACTCATCTGTTAAAATGCTGTTGTCGGAAGAATTTCGAATATTCTTAAATCAGTCAGCAAAATCAAAGAGGAACACTCATAATTTATTATCCAACGATTTTCATGTCAATTTGGCTGCTTGAGCGAGGTGAAGCATGAACATCTTTATAAGGTTCCACGTCCTTACTTCTCTAAAAGAGAATGAAATTCTGTCTTGTAGTCAGCAATCCGATTCTCTAGTTCGCTCACCCGGAGAAAATAAAACTTGTTGGCCAAATCGGTAGTGGTGGCACACGGCACATTATCTTCAAGCATATTTTCATACAATTTGAGTAGCTGTGTGGATGTAGGAGGGGCTTCTAGTGGGAATTGGTTTTGGCGCCGTGATAAAAGCGTGCTTTTATGGGAAAACCAGTCCTCGGCCAATTCCCCTAGCTGATCACTATTTCTCACCAGTTCTGGCGTAATGAGTCCCAGTGTATGAAGTAGTTGAGTCACGAGCAAAAGGTCTCGATGCGTAAACGAAGCTGGGTCGGTGGCCACTGATCTTCCTGGCTTTGTCATATTATTGATATGGTTTTAGATTAATTCAGGTGGAAAAATATGGGGAAGTAACGGGGATTTATGAAATAGCTGGAGACTAAGAATTTGATTCACTTTCTGAGCTTGGGAAGTAAACTGCGGCGTGCGTATAAACCACGAAAAAAACAGCCTTGAGGCTTGGGGCTGGGAAGAAATTAGGGCCTCCGGTCAAGTTAGGGCCGCGAATCTGGCTAAAGCTTGCAGGGCCGCATGGTTGCAAAACATGACCTTTTTAATATAACCGTGATATTGACAAGCAAGCCTGTTTTGAAATTCCCAAAAAAAACCATTATTTTTTTTTATATCTTGCGTTCTACTGAATATGCCAAGTGGAATTTAATTTTGGTCTACTTTCCGCTTTTCGTTGACCAGATCGGTGCAAGATTGTGCTACGCTCTACTCTAAACTTTCCCTCTACTTCTGGACATAATATCTAGCAAATTACTGCATTCGAAGGAAGTTTAGTGGGTGCCAAAAGTACTTGCTGGAAAAGAAGACCCGAGGCTTGTCATAGTACGAAGGTTTACGTCATGGTTTTCAGCAGACCTTTTCAACTACTTGTTTGCAAAAACTCTGAAAGATTTTTAGTTCATTGAATTCTTAAATATAATTAAATATAAAACTTGAAAAAAATTTATCTTTTCATCAATTGAATATATGGTCTTGATTATACTAAGTGGTATTTCTCCTGTGACACGAGCCACCGTCATTTCAGAAGATGTAAGCGACGATAAATATAAAGCAGATCAAAAGTAAGAAACTCATTTGTAGTTATTTGGCCTAAATTTGAAGTGAAAAAATTGTCTAAACTCCAAACTCTTGTTTTTTTTTTTTTTTTCATTTATTTCCCTGGATATATCCACTTATTAAATACAGCCACCTGCGGTATTAGGCCAGAGTATTTTTACCTCCACTTCTCACGCTCCGCCTGCGTGCCGGATCTCGAAACACCTCGCAGAGCCAGAGCTGATCTGGGTGGAGCAATCTGAATCTGTCCATATTAGGAGAAAACGGCGTTGGTTTTCGCCCTCAAAACCACAGTTTCCAAAACACATTAATCCAAAAAACAAAAATTGAATGTCAAATCTATCTTCAGGGCTCAATGCCCGTTTTGCTAATATAGATCTAGAGACACTGTCAAACATGAGGACTAAGGCACCCAGATCTCTGCGTAAACTATATCCGGCCAGTTTATATCCTGAAACACAGAGTGCACTTCCAAACACTACACCATCACAAGCACCGCGATTATCGACTGCTATACGTGCCGAAAGCAGGTCGTCATCCCATACAAAACCATCGATTCCACTGCTGGCGTCGCATAAACGTAATCTACATCTGGCTCAGAGTAAAGACGACGATTTGCTGGAAAATGGCCGTCATGAAGATAAACATACAAAGTACCCGGAACCGAATTCGCATTCGTTCATGAAAGAGACATCTTCGTCACGCAAAAAACAATTGTCGGTTGACCGCAAAACGCTGCAAACACGCTCATCATCGCATTCGGACATATACTCCCGGCGTACACACCATTATGCGGCCCTAGCATCGAAAAAACGGCAAGTTTCGAAAACTTCCAAGAGTCCTGATGTGGAAGAGACTCCAGAACAAGCAGTGAAAGTGCATTTTGCCGATAAACCCACGATGTTCACCAGCTACTCACCTTCTCGAAACGTTTCTGCGGGACACACAGCCAAACCAAGTGAAGATGTTTATACACGGCTTTATGAGAGCTCTAAAAAGTCTCGGGTGCCTGTAGATAAACCTGCAAAACCGACATTTATATCTCATCATCCCCGGACTTCAGGGGCAAATACACTGACAAAGTCCGGGTCTCCCCCTGCTCAACGCGAAAAACCAGCAACTATTGCGGAAATGTATCGCATGATATATAAGGCGGACCCAGGGTTTTTTACCGATTCGACTTATGCAGATCTGGCACTTGTAGCTCGGGACCCAATTTCTGCAGCGGACTTGGTGAATAGCTCTGAAAACACTCATTTAAGTGTGTATGAGCGAGGCGAAATCATGCGTCATACAAACTTGTATTATGTGCCGACCACGGGGAAAGATAATGCACCTAATAAGGATATAAATGTCAGCAGTTTCAAAAACAATTACGGCTTTGATGATCAGGACGGAAATTACATCATTCGGCCTCAAGACCACATTGAGTATCGGTACGAGATTGTACGTGTGCTAGGAACAGGCTCGTTTGGAAATGTCGTCCACTGCAAGGACCACAAATATTCTCATGGGGGTCAGTATCGCAACGTTGCTATCAAATTGATCAAAAATGAGCTTGATTGGTCGTTACAGGCAGTCAGTGAAATCAAAATGCTCAAACACTTGATGGGAGCGATGCACGGCAACATCAACAGCTACATCATGAATTATTGCGACCACTTCCATTTCAGGGGCCACATGTGCATAGTCAGTGAGATCCTCTCGCTTAACCTTTACACTTTTCTTGAGCTTGGGGGGTTCCGTGGTGTTTCACTTGATTTGGTGAAAAACTTTTCCTTTAAAATCTTGAATGGGTTAAAATTTGTGCATGATCAAAAAGTTATACATTGTGACATCAAACCAGAAAATATCATGATTCGTCTCCCGGCCAACTATTCGCCCAATGATACTGAAGTTATGGGGTTTGATGTGAAACTTATTGACTTTGGGTCCTCGTGCTTTGTTTCCGAAACTTCATTTTCTTACATCCAGTCACGGTACTATAGGGCGCCCGAAGTGATTTTGGGTGCGAAATATAGCTACGAAATTGACATTTGGTCCTTTGGGTGTGTTGTGGCCGAGCTTTTCACCGGCTCTCCATTGCTTCCCGGTAAAAATGAGCTCGAGCAAATCGCACTTATTCTTGAATTGTTTGGAGCCCCTCCCAGCGCATGGATTCTTGCTGAAAGAAAACGTTTGTTAAAATCAATGAAGATGGACACCCACCGAAAATTGAACGATCCTCTTGTCTCCGATCCATCAGTCTATTCAAACAAACCTAATATTCAGGTTGACGAAAAACGCTTGCGCAAAACGTTACTCTACACGTTGTTTAACTTGGACGGGAAAATCAACCTACAGTTTCTCAATTTACAACTTCAAGCCATTGAAGCCAAGGACCTACAACAGAATTCAACAACTCCTAGTCCTTATAAACGGAATGTGAAAATTAGTGCGCGGTCTTTGGACGTTTCAATGCGGTTGCACAGCTCCGGCGAGGATAAAATAGACCAGGCCAACTTTTCGAAATTCATGGGCCTGATATTCCAGTGGAGTTCGGAAACTCGGCCTAAGCCTGCTGACCTTCTTGAATCCCCATTTTTACAACTTTTTTGTTGAAAGGAAATAGAAAAAAAGCGATCAGGAAAACAATAATTACTAGGATCGACGTTTGCACGTGATCTGATTCTCCTTTTCACACTTTCACACGCATCTTTCTGCGCGCAAGATTCAGATTCGTGTGCACACTACTGCTACACCAGATTTCCCCACAGATATTCTCTAAGTTCCTCCCCAGCAAAGGAGTATTTTGGGATTCTTTCACATCTTTTTTTTTTCCTTTTCACAATTTAATAATGAGCGAAACTTACCCACCCTTTCGAAATTCCAAAAGGGCCCAGTTAGTCTCCCATTTATACGACTATACGACAAATATAGCAGAGCTGCGGGGATATGATTCCAACAGGGGCCTTGCAGCAGGCACTGCAGCAGCAATGTTAGGTCTCGGCCTCGATAAAATCGAGAGGACAAGTGGGAATGCATCTGCAAACTTACAAATCCTGGAAGAAGAAGCTGACCTCATAGATAAAGTTGCTCTGTCAGCTGATGAAATGCATAAAGATCAGGCACATTTCTCCGATCGATTTATGGATATCTTGGTACGGAATACAATGCCTGAATCCGAGGAAGCAGAGGAACTACAAAAGCGGGTGAATGATCCTTCAAGGACGAGAAAACCATCGCTTTCGATTCGAATTTTCGTCTCCAACTTGAAAGAATTGAGCTGGAAAATGGGTGCGTTTTTCAAGTTGCAGTATGGAATTGTACATGTTTTCACGTGGCAAAAACCGACGAAAACCCTCTGCTTTTTGGTGGCATATACTTGTGTTTGCTTGTGGCCTCACTTGGTTCTCTCTTTTCCATTGCTATTTCTCCTCTTTGGAATCATACTACCTGGGTACTTGCATAGACATCCCATGAATATACCCGAATTCATTCCAGTAAAGAAGAGGGGTCAATCTTTACTCGAATTTTTTAATGACTCAGGCGATACAAGTCTCTTAGCAGACCTATTAGAAGAAAGACAAGAGTTTTCTCCGGATTATGCCCTGTCCCATTCTGCTGATTCTACATCCACAAATTCCGCGAGTTTGAATCGAAATAGTGAAGAAAAGGTGAGATTAAATAGAGATGCTGTTGATGTGCCTGACAAGATTAACAAAAAGGATAAAAGTAAATTTGTCAAGTCTCAAGTTTCGTTGTTGATCAACATGCGTGACTTGCAGAATTTGACCGGTGATCTTTTGAAGTCAATTTCTAAGGGCGAGGATCTTATGAATGAACTTACTAGTTTCAAAGATGAGCGTCTTACCACGTTCATTTTCTATATTGTGATTGTGATCACGGCCTTTGTGCTTTTCTTCGGGAGGTTTATTCCGTGGAGAATGATATTTATCCAGTCTGGATGGGCAGCTCTCATACTTTGCCATCCGAGAACAAAGAAGTATATTGTTGATTTCCAAAAGAATCAGGAGAGAACAAATGCAAAAGTTGCAAAGGCACAAGGCAGCAAGAAAGATGCGAAATCTGGCTCAATCTTTGAAAACTTTGACAGGAATGACATCATTGTTGATGAGCCCCCTGAGATCAAGACAGTGGAGATCTTCGAATTGCAGACCAAAGATGTTTTCAAGCAGGATTGGAAATTCTACGGGTATTCAAAACGACTTTTCGATTTCAACGATAGTGTACGAATTGCCGGGAAGTTGCCTCATGGGGTGGATCATATCAGTAAAGTACTTCCGCCAAAAGAGTGGAAATTTGATTTCGGATATGCCTACAACTGGCTAATCGATACCGATCCCCAGGCGTTTCTCGCTAACCGAAGATTAGAACAGCAGCATTTGAGAGTACCTGAGACAGAAACAAATGGCTGGATCTACGACAACTTGCCTGTTGATCAGGACACAAGTTTAGAGTTCAGAAGACGTCGTTTGTATCGTACAACTTATAGATATGGCCGTCCGCCAAAGGTGTATAAGCTTGAGTGATGTGCAGCATTTACAGGAACAGCGAACATAACAAAACAAAACAAAACAAAGCATTAGATATGAAAACACAGTAGCACTACACAAGTCAGGGTAAAAATTCTAGGAAGTTTTTCTTCTTCTTTTCTTTTTTTCTGCAATCATCAGAATAAGCATATAAATTCAAGAATAAGGTGCCAGACCAGTTGGACCAGGTCGCCAGACCTGCATGGAGGGAGTACACACGAACAATAAACGTGGACTTTGGAAAATAAATGTCCAACTTTCCAGTAAACACGAACGCCAATTTCTGCAATATATCGCCAATAATCTAATGGAATCGTTTTCCAAAAAAGTCAAGGTTTTTGACGCATTTCCAAAAGTGGCGCCCGAAGCCTCTGTGCGTTCACAGAGAGGTGGGTTTTCCACGGTGCTCACAGTGTTATGTATGCTAATGATTCTATGGGTCCAAATCGGTGGATTTCTCGGCGGCTATATTGACCGTCGGTTTGCTGTAGATAAGGAAATCCGGCTGAATCTTGATATAAATGTGGATTTGGTTGTGGCCATGCCGTGTCAGTATCTTACTACAAATGTTATGGATATCACCAGCGATACTTATATGGCCGGAGAGGTGCTTAATTTCCAAGGAGTTGGGTTTATTGTGCCAGAGTTGTTCTCCGTCAATTCTGAAAACGCCCGTCACGACACGCCGGAGTTAGACGAGATTATGCGTGAAACGCTCCAGGCCGAATATAATATTGCCGGTGCCCGGGTAAATGAAGATGCACCTGCGTGCCACATTTTCGGCACGATTCCTGTAAATTATGTCAAGGGTGAATTTTTTATTATGGCCAAGGGTTCTGTGTTTAGAGATCATCTGGTGGTGCAACGGGAACTGTACAACTTTTCACACGTGATCTACGAATACTCGTATGGTGATTTTTATCCATTTATTAACAACCCGCTTGATTTCACCGCCAAGGTGACCGAGGGCAACTTGCAGCAGTACAAGTACTTTGCCAAGGTCGTGCCTACGGTATACGAAAAACTCGGTATTTTAGTCGACACTTACCAGTACTCACTTACAGAAATCCACCACGAGCTGAAACCGGACGATATCCACCCACCTGGTCTTTATTTTGCGTACTCGTTTGAACCTATCAAACTCACGATCCGTGAAAAGCGTATTCTGTTTATTGCATTTGTGGCCAGACTTGCGACGATTCTTTCAGGACTTCTTGTCGCTGCAGGCTATTTGTTCAAGTTGTACGAGAAACTCTTACGCCTATTTTTTGGCAAGAAGTATACCGACAGAAACACAGAAAAGAAAGAGGGTGGACTTCTAGCAAAGCCCGCTTCGAAGGAGTACTGACTGTCAGCTTTATAGATTTAAATTTAAGGGAATATCAGACAGTAAGCGATGCAGCGTAATTAAACAAGCGTACCTGTTTCCCAACATCGAGTCGGGTAACTTAGGCGGAAAGAACAAAAAAAACGAGACGAATGAAAACCTTCCAAATAAATTTCTTTCAACAGATAAATAGGTCCATAATTTTCAAAACTTTCGTTGTTTTGTGCTATAGTTCAATAGATTGAAGAGATAGATCCTGCTTATCGTGCACGTGATGTGATGTTACCCAAAAGGGAAAGCCGGAATTTCGGGCGCGCTTTGCATCACAGTCCGCCAAGCATAAGCCAAGCGCGGAATTATTTCGAAACAAGGCGTAAGGATGCATGTCAAAAGGAAGACAAAGGAGACTTTTCCATGTAAAAAATTCTGGCTTCATTGCCTAGAAAAGTGGAAATTCTCTTCAATAAACAACATGAAGTATTTCTCAACTCCCACTTCGAGACCAAGATCTTAGTGATAAGACCAACGGTCTAAAACGAGATTAACGAGCCTCTGCGGGAGTGCAGGTAGCGGACCCGCTATGGGTTTCGCGGGGAACAAACACACTCAGCCTATCTGGCAATGCTGTAGCCTGTGGCACAATATGGTCCAGTATATAGTTGTGGAAAAAAGAAGAAACACTCAACTCCAAATTGTCGCGAAATTTGTCAGATACACCATCCAGATCACTATTTAGAACCGGGGAGGAAAGGATAAACAAAATCTGTATTTCCGCATAGTTTTTGAGAAATAGTCTGCATGACTGTTTGATCACAGGAATTCAACACTGATTTCGAATTGAAAAAAAAAAAAAAAAAATATAAAAAAAAAAACAGACAAATTATCAAACCCATCATTTTACAAGGTTATTGGGAGACTGCGAATGTACCCCCACCTGCCAATAACTACATCTCATAATCTCACCAGATGCTGTCCAAAGAGCCCAAGAAAATTAAACGCTCGCGGCTTGGGTGTCACCGGTGCAAACGGCTCAAAACCAAGTGTTCTGAAGAAAAACCGTCCTGTGCTTCATGTTTAAAAGCACGTGTTCAATGTGACTACTCAATTAAACTAACATGGGGTGGAAGGCCATATAAAGATGCACTGAAACGCAACAATTCACCAGGAGCTCGCAATTTCCTGGCCATGGAAATGACTCATAGTACTCTGTCAATGGCGACTTCCATGTCAAGAAATAGTACGATCGAATTTGTACCCAGTGATTTCAGTCCTGGGGAAAATACAGCATCCCCTATAAAAATTGAGGATAGTCCCAAAACTGCCCAGGTGTTTGAAAATAATGCCACAACTTTGAATAATCTGCCGGTTGTGAGTCAGCAATATTCAGCTCCTGTGGCCAACGACTCGTTCCAACCGCAATTGTTAAATGACATACCGAGTCCTCATTATAATGACTGGGCTAGTGTGATTGGAATCCGGTCTAGTCCTGGAATTTCCACTGATACGACCAATATAAACTTCAAACCCGAAATCCCGGCTCAAAACCACAAGGAGTCAGGATCAGGATTTACGCCTATAACTTCGCCTCGAGATACTTCAGGATTCTCAAACCCACAGCCTCCATCGATCACAACTCCAGAGTTACTTCCAATGTCAAAAGAAATACCTGACATCGCTTCTCCCGTGATGAGAAGTCCTTTGGGGATTATTGATTCTGATTTCACTGATAGTTTTTCAGCAGATCTAGCCAGGATCGAAAGGGCTTTTCCTCCAGAGCAAAGACTGCCTTTCTACCAGAACCTGTTCACGTATTCTTCACCCCGCAAAAACAGTTTTGATCCAGAAATTATGGAATTGGAACTTGCAAGCGCACTTTCCCACTCGCCACAGAAAAGTGCTATGTTGATGCAAAAGCGTGATGAATTTTTACAATCGGCTGCATCACAATGCTCGATCCCTCCACAGCTTGCGCCTCTCCCGGAAATCTTGCTCAAAGTTCCTTATTATCGCCAGTTGTTCCAATTCTGGATCGATGTAGCAGCAGATAATCTTGTGCCTGCACCATATCTATATACGGATAATCCCTTCAAAAAGATTTTACCACAAATGGCAATGCATTATCCTGGTTTACTTACTACTCTCTTGGCATTTGCGGCCCAGGCAAGAGATGACTTGGAAGGGTCTTCCGGCACCCACAAAAAAATTATAGACCAGTTACTTGGAAGATCCTGTGATGAGCTACTCAAACAACTCCAGGATAAATCTGAGTCTACTTCCGATGGCACTTTTGCCATGAGCTTATTCTTGTCCTCTTTCGAGGTGGTGCATTCCAATGATCTCAATAAACATAGGGCCCATGCTATTGGTGCAAGTCAGATCATGACTGCCCGAACTAGAAAGCTCCGTCGAACTGATGATTCTCCTAGTTCTTTGGATGATGAACAAAGTAGTGTATCGACTGAAACTTCACTTACGAGAAGAAACGAAAGCGATATTGCATTTTTCTTGCTGCGGTGGTTTGTGTATCTCGATATTATCGGCGCATTATCTTCCACTCGTGACAGACTAAAGTATTTGCAGGCGTACCGAAATCCCGGGTCGTATTCCCCAGTTAAAAATATTCCATACATGGAATTGGATGATACAGAACGAGATATCGATTTCATTCTTGGATTCGACCCGAAGTTTCTTCCACACTTTGTCAATATCTCCTTGCTTATTGATGAGGTGGAAAAATATATGGAACGACCAGGTAGCGATCCGCTGTGCATTCCCCAGTATATTATATTTGAGGCATTGGAATTGAAGGTGAACATGCAGAAGAGCTATGCTGCGGGTGAAGAAAAACGCCTGTTAATAATTGACGAATTGATAGAGAAGAACAGGGGATGTAACAATAACACAAACCGAGCCTTGGTGGATAAAGATAACATATTGCGGAGCACAAACAAGCTATACTTCAACACGGGGCTTCTCAATCTTTATCGCCGTGTGCTTCTTTTGCCACGGCTGTCTCAGTTGGTTCAAAACTTAGTTAGCGAAATGACGGAAATCTTTGAGTTCTTCATCGAACCGCATAGTACCGCACAAATCTGTACAATCTTCAGTTTGTTTTGCTCTGGGTGTGATAACTTAGATGTGAGTAAGAAGGACTTTTATAGAAAGCGTTTCCTGCAATTGATTGAGCAGAAAAACATGAACGCGGTCAAGGCATTGATGGTGATGGACAGGTGCTGGGAAACCGGCGAAGACTGGATTACTGCTGCTAATATTCTTGATATTGACTTAGTATTGATGTGAATTATGGATATAGTTCTATCACTGGTGAAAACAGGCTTAAAACATGGTGGATGTGAATTATAGAGTAGAGAAATTTAGTTGAATGAATTTTTGCAGTCTTTTACATTACTTATTCTAAGATTTTGGTAAAAAATTATAAGCTTGATACATAATGAAGAATTGAAGTATTATAGGTCAAAGGCAGTTGTTGAGACAACTCAGAATATCAGTAGATGCAACCAAGGATAAGACAATAGAGCTGTTGGCTGAAGGTTCTGAAAATAGCTGCCTTATAAATTATTGCCAACATGACGCCAGCAAAAAAATCAAATGACCCAATATATAAAACTTACCTGTTTTTTTTTTTTCTTTTTTTTGAGATCAGGTTGATTTTTTTAAGTAAATTCATAAAGGTAAACTCACTTCAATATAATAAATTCAGTTTCTGCTAATTATAATCTGTGGAGGTTTTATTGTTCTGCTCTGCCCCTCAACAAATCAGATCAGTATACGCGTGAAAGGAGGCCGCGATTTTTTTTTTCTTTGCCTTTGCTCGCGTTCACAACCACTCATTCTTCTGATCTCTGCAACCAAACCCTATAAATTTACGACTAGTTGTCTTTCCAGTGTTTTTTTTTTCTTTATCTCTATTGTCTTCCCTGTAAAGATACGCGAGTGTTTACCTTGTGTTATCGTGTTTCTTCTCAGTCCGTCTTCTATTCATCCCGTGTAGGAAAAAAAAAAACGTTAGAAGAAACCTAGAAGGCAGCAGAAGCCAAAGAACAAAGAAAAAAAACGAAAGAAAGAAAGAAAAAAATGCAAGTGCCTTCAGATTGGCAGGCTTTAGCCTCGGATATTAGAGATACTTACGGCAAGCCAGTCGATTTAGAGGCTCAATCTGCAATCTTTAAACGATGCATGCTGGTGCTTTCACTGAGTGCCGTCAAGGACGAAATCCATCTTTTTTGCCGAGAACCACTTGAAACCATTTCCGGCCATATGTTGATTATGTTCTCTTTCCCTGGGATCCGCAGCACTCAGCGGCTGGAAGTTGAAGATCGGATTGCCCGCAGCTTGCTGAAATGTTGCAACTGCGTTAGAGCGTTTTACACCAGTTTATCCGAATTAAGGTCGCGTTTTGTGTTGGAACGCAAAGTGCCCGTGACTCTGGTGATTCTGTTTTTGAATTTGGTCAATGACTGGGTGCTTCTTCGTCTTGGACCACTCGTGATGAAGAGTGTGCAAGCGACAAACTCGCCGCTGATTGATGCTGTGCGTCTGACGTTATATGAGTGTCTTTCAAACGTGGCCTTGCTTCGAGAAAAGCCAAATTTCAGAAGTGCTGTCGCTGCACTCATTCAAGCGTCGGGGGCCGCCGAATTCTTGCAATCGGACCACCTTTTGCCGCTGACGATTTTCTATTATATCGAGGGAAACGCAGCCGAAGTTGCATTTGCTCTGCTGCATTTCTCAACGCTTCAAGGCGCCATTGTAACACTTGATCCGCAGGTTGTGGACGAAATCAACTATCATTTCTACCGTCTCCAGAATGTGCGCTACTTCAACCAAGACTTCAGTCTTCGGTTCTGGCAAATGATCAAGCTAGTGCTCGATGTTTCATCACAACAACAATTCGCTAAGTTACTCGACGCTGCTGAACTTGAAGCATATAGTGCATACACGCACATTCGTCTTTTGCCACTTTTCCGAGTATTTTTCAATAACTTGTTGGCATGCTTGGACAGACCGTTCCCCGTCCTCCTTTGTGTTTTCCGCCAGTTTCTCTCCAGATTAGGCCCCAAGCTTTGGCTGTTGGTTCCTGATTGTCACGCTACTACTGTCGTGGAAACGATTCTTCGAAGTGCATTTTTCCAGAAACACCTCCATCAAGCGACGCGTCACCCAAATGCGGAATTTTTCTTACGGCCTTTACTTGACTGGATTGCTCCTTTTATAGACAGTCTTTCTGGACCGCAGCGACAAACTGCCGCCATTAAGATTGCAGATTTCTTAGTCCAGCGCGAAACCGCCGAACCTCAAAACACGAGGGTGGATTCCGCCAAAATCATGTTGACCTGCTTTGGCCGTCCTATGGATACTGCTGCCATTGGCGTTTCTTTGCTTAAATTGTTAGATGCCCGTAAAGCAGTTGACCGTCACTGTGATTACTACATCAAGCTTGCTCGTCTGGGGTCGAACGAAGCAATTAAACTTCTTTGTTTCTGTCTTAAATACGACCTTTATTCCGCAGCACATAATTCCTCGCTCATTCAAGAGAAAAAAAGTCCGACGTTTTACGACTGCAATAACTGCTTGTGGCAAAATTTGTCTAAGGTCCCGCTCACGAAAATACAATTCGCGTCTGAAATCCTTAAATCCTTCACGGATGCGCTGTCGGTAATTGTCTTTAAAGACACCAAAGACACTCTGCGCACGCGAGAATTCGATGCGTCCTTAAAAATCCATAATCGTGATACAAAAGCGTTGTGCGAAAGTGTTTCTGCAATCCTCGAAAAGTTGGCCCTTATGGATCCAGAAGACCTTAAAGTCGTGCTTGCAACTGAGGAATGTCTGGCTGGTATTTGGAGTTGTATTTTCAACCCTCTGATGAATCAGTCTGCGCTTACGGTGGTTTATCAAGTTCACGATTCCGAAGGTCGGTACGAAAATATCTTCAGCATGCTCAATGAATCCCTTCGTGTGAATGTGAATGCTATCAACAAATCGCTAGACAGAATTTCCAATATTACGGCATTCGAGCCTTGCCCTAAGGGCCTCAGAATCTTGATGGATATTATAACCGCCCTTACGGATCCCTCAAAGGGAATCTTAAATACCCAAACTAACCGTCATACTGAATCTATGCTGACAATTCGGGACTTTTGGAGATCTTGCTGGCTGTTCCTTGTCATGATTTATAGAAAGACCTTGGTTTGGGCTAGTCTTTATCATTTGCCTGACCTAATCGAATTCACACGTGACACCTTAGACGCAAGTCACTTGTTATTGGATTCTTTCAGGGTCTTAATGGATTATTTCACTGACTCCGACATCAAGAATACATTGTTTGAAACTTTCATGGGAACCTTTATCCATATGATTGTGTGGCTTAGGTTGGGAGACGTATCACTTCTCAACTCATGCGTGGATTTGGTTTTTAAGGGCTTTGATCTAGCAAAAGAACTTGATGCGCACGTGGACAAAAACTTTATCATCACATTCGCTAAATACGGAGCAAAGTCGAAAAAGTTCAATAATAAGTTAAGTGAGCAACAGCGGAGCTTAATTCTTGCAAAGGCAAGTGAATTTGATGCAAAATTGGTTCAGTATGTGATTGATGAAAGTGTGAAGGAACGTCAAAGTGTTTCTCCACCAGTCTCCAAGGAGACAAAGGTTGATCAGACAAAAGGCGCAACGTATAGTTATCAAACGCACAACAAGGGCCCGAAACAATCTACTCTCTCTCGATTTGGTGTGGTAACGAATGAAGCTCCTGTTGCTCCGCCTCCTCCAGTTAAGTCTTTCAAGCTGAATAACTTAGAAGCAATTAGAAATGAGCTTAAAAATAACCGTGCGCCGGTCAAGCCCGCTATTAATCCTGCTCCACCAAGACCAGCGGGTTTCAATCACAAATCAACAGTTGTTGGGCGCTCGTTAAATGCCTTGAAAAACAAGAGACACGATTCGGATTCTTCAGAGGAGGAAGAAGATGATGTGGATGTTTCGGATCTTTTTCTTGAGAGTAAGAAAAAGCCCAAGATCATTGAAGTGGATATTCATGGTAGACCCGTGCCGAAAATTGCGCAGTCTAAGAAAGTTGATACCAAGAGGCGAGAAGAAGAGCGTATGCGTATGCGCTTGAACGTTAATTTGAAGCCACTATACGCCACTATTTTGAGGTGGAATTATAATGTGGACAGCGAGTTTCCAACCGAAGATAGAGATATTTACAAGCCGATCAAAGACTCTTACACCTCTGCGAAAGAGTATGTTTCAGAAATTGAGCCCTTACTCATGCTTGAATGTTGGCAAGGTATTCAGTCATCACGTGTCACGGGCCAAGAGCTTCCTTTCGATCTTTTGGTCGGTAGTAGAAGTTCATGTGACGGATTTTTCGATGTTTTTGTGTCCTTGAAAAAGAATGAGTTGCTTTCTAGAAAAATCGGTGAGACTGATCTTTTGGTGCTTGGTTATGTCGCAGACAAAAATTTTAACTCACCGTACGAAGTTTCTCGTTACTTAAAGCTGCAAGACACTCAAACTTGTTTGGCAAAAGTCCGGGAAATCAAATATGTTAACGCTGACTATTGCGATGTCACGGTGAGAGTCTATCCTCAAGGTTCAATGATGGGAATATTGACCCCTAAATCTGTCATTGTGGGAATGAAGGTGATGCAGATGATTACTGTGGAAAGAGAATACTCATCCTTGAAAGGTCTTCCTTATTACGATTTATGTGATGAAATTCTTGCAGGAAAACCTTGCAAACCCAAACCAATTTCTGATGAAGAAGCTCGTGTTATGTGTGGCAAATTGGGGGTAAATATTTCGCAGGCTAAAGCGATTATTGGAGCAAATAGAGAAGAAGGCTTCTCGTTAATTCAGGGACCCCCGGGAACTGGTAAAACCAAGACTATTTTGGGCATTGTTGGTCATTTTCTTTCATCTATTGCCCTGAACCCCAACACAATTATCGCACCGGGACAAAGCTCTGGTGGTGCTTCTGAAGAGTCAAAGCCTGTAAATAAGGTTTTAATTTGTGCTCCGAGTAACGCCGCTGTTGATGAGTTAGTTGTACGTTTGAAAGATGGAGTTGTCAATGATAATGGGGAAAAAACAGTTCCCAAAATTGTACGTCTAGGAAGGCCAGATGCAATGAATGCGTCCGTCCGTCACTTGAGTTTGGAGGAACTTATTGATAGTCAGTTGAAGGCGCGTTCAGCCAATTCATCGATTGATCCAAACGTTCGTTTGGAACACAACAAGTGCTTATCCGAAAGAGACCGTCTTAGAGAAGCTTTGAAACGGGAAGATATTCCAGAAGATGAATATATCGCTCTTCAAACTCAATTGCGAGAGGTGAATAAAAAGCGAGCTGAATTTGGAAAGAGGCTTGATGAGCAAAGAGAACAAGCGTCCATTGCCCATCGTACCCGTGAAATCGAGAAAAGGCAAGTTCAAGCCAAGATCTTGAGTGAAGCTCAGGTTATTTGCTCGACATTATCGGGATCTGCTCATGACTTTTTGGCAAGTATGTCTATGAAATTTGACCAAGTGATTATTGATGAGGCATGTCAGTGTGTGGAATTGTCTGCTATTATTCCTTTGAGGTATGGATGTAAAAAGTGTGTCATGGTTGGAGACCCTAACCAATTACCACCCACTGTCCTCTCCCAAAAGGCAGCATCCTACAAGTATGAGGAGAGTTTGTTTGTCAGAATGCAAAGAAATAATGCGAACTCTATTTACCTTTTGGATGTACAATATCGTATGCATCCAGATATTTCCCGATTCCCTAGTTCCCAATTCTACAATTCCAAGTTGTCAGATGGAGCAGGCATGTTTGAAAAAAACAAGAGACCTTGGCACAATCAAGTTCCTCTCGCGCCTTACAAATTTTTCGATATAGTCAGTCGTCATCAACAAAATCTGCAAACGAAATCGTTTTTCAATTCTGCCGAAGCTCGTGTTGCTTTGGAATTAGTGGAGGCATTAATGAAAATCTTGCCTGAAAATGAGTTCAAAGGAAGAATTGGAATCATTTCTCCATATAAAGAACAGATCAGAACTCTCAGAGACACATTTCAGAGGAAATTTGGTCAAATGATTTTCAATGAAATCGATTTTAATACAGTGGATGGTTTTCAGGGTCAAGAGAAAGAAATCATTATTATGTCCTGTGTGCGAGCAAGTGAAAATGGAAGTGTGGGTTTTTTGAGTGATGTCAGACGTATGAATGTTGCGTTGACTCGTGCTAGAACGACTCTTTGGATTTTGGGTAACAAAAATTCCTTGAGAAGAGACAGGGTTTGGAATAAACTTATTTCTGACGCTGAATCCAGGTCGTGTGTAACGTCTGCAGAACCTGGATTTTTGAAAAACCTTAAGGCCATTGAAGCGGCTCCAAAGATCACTGAATTATCTAGTGCACCTCAAGATAATGATATCGTGATCCCTTCTTCGAAAACTCTGACGGAAAAGACGATTATAAACGCATCTGATGCCACGAATGAAAGGTCCGAGAGAAAGCCAAACTCTTCCGCAAGAGATAGTTCTGAAAATGGCTCATATCGTTCCTTAAACGCCAGGCCTGAAAATGACGCACCTAGGCACGGAAACGAAAGACCCGAAAAAGTTGTGCTTCCTCCGTCGAAAGAAAAGCCGGAAAGGAATGCGTACGATCCATCTTACAACCGCAAACCTGGGACGTTCCTCTCTAAAGAAGGTCAAAAACGAAAGTATGAAGGGCATAATGATCATCGCCCCAACGACCACCGGAAGCAGAAGAAGAAGCCTCATATTTACGTTCATAAGCCACAGGCGCAAGATAATGGACATGAACAGACGATTCAGAACCCGCGCATGTCCCCAAGCCCAGCCAGCAGCACCATCAATCCTGGGCCTCCCAAGGGTCCCAACCAATCATTAAATGGGCCAAACGGTGGTCCACCTCGAGCTCATAACAGCGGTGTTTACCGTCCTGATGACAGGCCCAAAAAAACTGCCAGCTCTAGCATCTTCATTAAAAGCAGAAAGCCTTACAGACCTGCCGGCCCGCGTCGACAGTAAGATCGAGGACAGTACATAACATTGGCCGAAGATGCCTCATTCATTTTTTACATCTTTCTCTACTATCTTTGTTGGGTATTTCGTAGTTTTCCCCATCTGACGGGGTGCAGCGGCTGCTGCCAATGCATAGTCGCGCACTGCGTGCAGCGATGAAATGGAGGCGATGCTATAACGAAGGTCTTTGGGTTTTCTTACTTCCCTCGTGGGATTTTGAAGAAAAGCATTTGACGCGAGAACTGAAGACACATAGTCACTCTGCCCAGAAATTTGCTCGAGTGCAGTGGCAATTGTCAATAGTTCCTGGCCAGTCAATATCTTGAAGTAATCCTTCTCGTCATCAAGTCGAAGAATATTGCTGTTGCTTTCTTCGTCTAGTAATCTTTGCAAGTAGGTATAAGCACTTTCAAGTACTTTCTGTGCTTCTGATGCACTGGAAGATGTGATCAGTTGCAGTAGTAATTCCTCCTGAGAATTGAGATATTTACAAGTTTCCGACCACGCAAGTCCATGCTTGTGAAACTTCTCCGAAACCTTTGAAGCGTGCAATACTAAATCATCCAAAGCCTCTGATTTTGATGATAATAAGTCCACAATCGGTTTCAAGTCTAGCTTTGAGGTTATTGTATTCAGAGAATCACCGAGAGGCTTGTAGATGAAATTTTCCCTCAGTATTGTATTTATTTTTGACGGGGGGAGCACGTTATGTAGCATCAGCGAAAGCTTATGTTTCACGATATTCAACTGCTCCGCTCCCTTGGCAAAGCCTTTCTCATAAGCCGAGTGAGCATCGTTTATTGTGTGTTGTTGCTCTGGAACTTCAAATGCTTGTGCACCTATTGCACCTGGGGAAGGTGGTTTATTCGTTGTTGTTGTTGTTGTTGTTGTTGTTGTTGTTGTTATTGGTGCAATAATGGGTGGTGTTTTCATGTTTCCAATTCCAAGATCAGATTGACTTTCATCGCGACGAAATGTGGCATTGACGTTTTCGTAGCGTAAAAGCGGGCCTGATTCTGACAGCCCATCTGTGCCTAAATAATCACGCACGGCATCAGCACCTGCCTTTTCCAAATTACGAAACAAGTTTACGTATTTTGCCGATTTGCTTTCGAGAACAGACATTGTCTCATCGACCTCTCTATTAAGTGCCAGTCTGCTTGATTTTAATGAATCCAATCTGGCCTGCAACGAGTCGATCTCATTATCAAGCGATGATTGTTTGGATAATAAACCTTCTAGCTTAGCCCCATATTGGTTATTCTTGCTCTTGATCCTCTGAATACGCAGAAGAACCTTGGTGCGTTTTTTGTCCCATGCTTTGAAACTGGAGAGGGTTTGGTCGACTTGAGACGCTTCTTTTGAGTATACTTCCTGTAGCAGCAAGGCGTTTTCAGAAAGCAGAGCAAAAAGTTTACTGATAGTAGTACGGGCACCCGTACAGTCTTCACCTTCCATCAAATACTCTTTGTGGAGCAGCATTGCCTGGCGCATATCCCGATTTAGCGTTTCCTGGCGTTGTAGAAGATATTCTATTGGGGAATCAGATACCGGGCCCATATTCCGAGATCCAAGCGGGTCACGGAGGTTGCCAAAGGAGAAAAAAAGCGAGTCTCGTGAAAGCGAAAGATTAAGCGAGTTTGAAAGTGCCGGCGTGGCATTTTTCAGAGACATTCCATCTGTAGTATCTCGCAGAGAGATCTTATCTTCTTGTTCGAGCGAGGTCTCCATATCCGAGCCTCCATGTGGGCCTTCTAGAAGAGAAGTATGCGTTTGCAGTTGCGATATAAAGTCGTTAGGATCTAGCCCATCGTCTGAGGTATCGGTGAGTACATTTGGCCGGGTGAAATGGGGTACAGATGGTTCGAGGTTTATTGACTCAAACGGTATGGACTGCGTGCTCATGGCTTGATTAGGTGACGAAACGAACTTTTGCTCTTGAATATATTATTAATGTCAGGGTTTCTTGTATATGCAGTATGTGGAAAATACCACTGTGGCTTATAATTCTGGTGGGATTTTGCGTAATTGGGTAAGTCTAGTGGAAATATAAAAAAAATTGGCTGCTTTTTTATTTGTTGTAAGTTCTTGCAATTTGTGATAGTAAACTATGGCGGCCGGCCCATGCGAGGGCTCACAGTTTTAGCGTGCCGTGCCGCACGGCTGATAAGGGCCCCAATGGCCAGTATTTAATGATAGACTGTTAACAGAAAATTCATATAAGAATACATGAATAGATTAAAAGAATTTTGAATAGTGAAAACCAACTTTTATTGGAGAGAAAAAAGAAAAGAAAAATATGGAATCGTTGAAAAAACTTCGTTGGTCTATTAATTAGAGTCCCTTAGCAGCTGTCTTGATCCGAGTAATATCAGGGCAAGTCTGGTAGGTTAAGACAACAAAAGGAATTGGAAACAAAAAAAAATTATACATATGAAGGTGTCAATAATGTCAAGAGTAAATGGATTGATCCCAGACTCGATTATATTTCATTTATTCCAAAATCTGTTTTTTAACATTACCAACTATTGAATTGAGTTTTGAGAAATTGTGTGATTAATTTCAAAACTCATCTTTTTTGTTATTATAGCGCAATGAATTTGAATCTATTAGCAGGAACCCTTTCCATAATCTCTATGTCGACAATTTGTAATCAATCGCCATCTACAATTCTAAAATAAAAATAAAAAATCAATGAATAAGACTAGAAGGACCAATGTCAACTCAAAGCCTTGGATCTGCTAGGTTACCAAACAGAGCTGGCAACCACTTCAGAATGAGAATTAAAACACGAAAATGTGCTGTTTAAAAGACGTGGGTGACCACAGGATCCATCACTATTCATTATCCATTATCTGCATGTAAAAATTATACCGTATATTGAAAACAAGTACACTAGCTATTATCCGAATTCCTTTACACCACGCATCTAGATCGACAGCAACGTCAACGCTGAGGCCACCAGTGTCAGGTCTACTGCCAGGCGGAACTCCTCAAAACTGAGTTTCCCATCCCCGTCTTTATCCGCGCCCATAATTGTTTTATCCACCACTTGCTGAAGCTCAGTATCCAGAAGATTTTTGCCCACCATTGCCTTCATGACTACGAAAAGCTCTCCGTTACTAATAAACCCGTCGCGGTCGATATCGTAGATTTTGAACGCAAATTGGAGTTTTTCTGTCTTCAGTGATTTGCCGCTAAACGCAGAAAGTCCCGTGATAAATTCCTGGAAATCAATGGTTCCGTCTCTATCTAAATCAAATACGTCCATAAGACGAGAGGCCAATGGATTCGCCGAAATACCAGGAATGTCCAAGAACTCATTTTTGTCAATAGTGCCACTCCGATCACGATCAAGTTTCATGAACCGTTTACGTAAGCGGTCAATCTCCTCACGGTCAAAGTTTGTGCCCTCCATAAGAGAGTCGAGGATTTTGGAAGAAGCTAGACCCATGGTTCAATAGTGATATGTGATGTGGTTTCCTTTCTTTTTTTTTTTTTCTTTTCTCTATTCCTGTGTTGGAAATCAGTAGATGGCTGTGCTCCAAATAGTTTAGAAGTTCTCTGGATTCTGAAGTAAATTCTAAGGCTGTTGCAGCGAAAGTTGACAAGAATAATTTATAACTATAAAGTTGATGAAATGTCTCCCTACGCTTAATCATTTTTATCGTGGAGCTATTTCCTCCTAGTGCGATTGGAAATACGCACGCGCGACAAGTTAAGGCCCACAAAGTTTGCTTCACTTTATTAGGGGCCTTATTTTCCTCGTTTTAACCCTGTTTTTGTTTTTTTTTTGTTGTTGTTGTTTACTTTTTTGTAGGTAGCCAATGACAAGAGCATTCACATTTCAATATTTTAAAGAAGTGCAATGAGAGAGTTTGGACACTTCTGAAATTTAAAACTGGTCTAAGACATTCTACGTGTTTTGGTTGCCACTAAATTATCGTGCGAGTCATATTTATTGTTCTCCATCCACTTCAGGAAATGGCGCTTGGAGCACGTAAATCATATAAAAGAAATCTTTTTGTCTCTCTAAAGCTTCGGGGTAAAAGCCCCACCAACATGCGAACCGCCGTCAATAGGAAAGACAATGCCGTTAATATAGTTCGACTGTTGAGCGCTTAGGAAAATCACTGCGCTCATAATATCTTCCTTGACGCCGAGTCTCTTTCTAGGATTCAGCTCGGTCATTATATCACCAGCCAAGTCCAAAACACCCTGGGACATTTTCGTGGGGAAAAACCCTGGCGCTAAGGAATTCACCGTGATATTACGGGGTCCCAACTGCAATGCCAAGTTCTTACCCATGTGAGACACTCCAGATTTGGACGCCAAATAACCATAAACACCAACAGGGTCACTAGCGACCAAAGAGGCTACGGAAGACATGATCAAAATTCTCAGTGGGTCCTCAGTGGTGCCTGCCTTTTCAAGACTAGGTGTAAATAACTTTATAGTATGGAAGACAGCCACAACATTGAGGTCCAAGATCTTCTTGACTGCCAGAACAGGATGATCCTCCAACGGCGCACCCCACGAAGCACCGGCATTAGCAACAAGAATATTGACTTCACTCACTTTTTGGGTCACATCATGAAAGAATTGTTCACATTCGTCTTCTTTGGCCAAATCCGCAGGAATTGCAATGATTTCTGTCGACTTTCCGTTCTCAGCGGCTACTTTTTCCAAGTATGCTTTTGCTTCGGCGCAAGCCTTTTCTTTTCTGGAGGTGATCACCACAGTTTTTGCTCCTCCGATAACATATGCCTCTGCAGTGTAAAGCCCCAATCCCCGAGTGCCGCCAGTCACCACTGCTGTTTTACCATTGACATTAAAATCCACCATTTTCAAATCTATTCTTCAGGAAAATTGATTCAACAAAAAATCCGAGATTCAATGAAGGGAAAAAAAATATATCTCAAGAAGATATGGCTTATCAATCTGAGAAGAAAATCTCCCTTTTCACTTTCACCTGCACGTTTCCCCACAGTTCGGCTAACGCGCGACTTTGAAGAACCGAGGTCTGTTGAGCGCGGGGTCAAATCTCCCGGGGAAACGAATTATGAATTATCGCAGAAACTCTATCGGTAACAATTACACCCAGCTGACACTAGTCTTTCCGAATCAATTAAGTAGCAGATTTTCTTGTTTTGGTATCATTCTAAAAATCAACTGTAGATCAGAGTCTTCTGGATTGGCCAGATTAAAGCATAGAGTGTGCGGATCAAGAAGATGCAAACCCTTGCTAGGAATTACCTGAATTAACTTGTTGGTACCATCTGTCGAGCTGCTTATTGACCATACTTCAATGACCTCTTCACATACCAAAACCAAGTTATTAGCCAGGAAAGCGATACTCTTCGGTTTGAAATCAAAATGCACAATTGATGTTCGCGAAAGCTTTCCTGACTTATTCACGAAAATAGCACACTCCGAGTAGACCATCAAGAATTCTTTGTTGTTCGAAAGCTTGAACATGCCCATTGGTGATGCATGCAAAATTAATTTCTTAACAATGTCCGTAGATGGAACGGCCTTTTTCCTGCTATAACCATCAAGCTTTTTCGACGAGATATCAGCAACCGGAATTTCTGGCACGCTTCGAGGTGTAAGCTTCTGCAAATCCATAACTTCAAATCCTTTTTGAGTGTGAACTGCAACTGAAGAATTAAAAATGGAAATTCCATGGCACTCTGATTGGATGTAGAATTTCTTCAAAACTGTGAAGCAACTGAAGATTCCATTATTGTCAAGCTCCAAAACATAAACTTTGAAAGAAGTAGTTGCGGCTGTTTTCTTTTTGGCGACGAAAAGCATCGGGAGACCCCGATGAAAGCCAAACTCAAAGAAAAGAATACCCTCGTTTGACAACTGAAAAGAAGTAATTTTGTCTTTTTTCTCGTAATAAATATTGACGAGCAGCTGGAGGGGGTAGTATCTCAAGGTCCTGTTTGCTAGCACCAACACAATATTTAGCTGAGAAATAACTGTTATCTTTGTAACATTATTCATATTAATGATCTTTTTCCATGTGTTCCTTCTGTCAGAGCAATAAACTCCCGCGTTTGTACCTAGGAAAATAAAATCCTCGTTCATGAAAGAAAACATTTCTGAGCACTGGACGTGTCTTTGTACAGGTGGCTTTTTTAAATCACCAGAGGCCGGCAGTGCTTTTGCCAATACCGAAATCGGATCTGTGGCGCAGAAAATGGGTAGTTTGGTCATTCTAGATGCATGATCATATGAGAAGAAGGCATTCTCAACAAGCTCGAAAATGTATGGTGTGGTGGGCACAACCCTTTTCAACAAGTTTGTTTTGGCTTGCATTAATGACGCAATCCATTTCCTACGCTCCTTCTCAGTTGATGCGATCAAAGTATGGGTTTCACCTTTCCGTCCAGCATACCGTATCTTGAAGGGGTATGACGATGTTTCATCCTCCGTGGCTCCGCTATTATTTATTGAGACATTGACAGGAGATGCCTTTACTGACAAACCGTATGATTCCTTCTCCCTATTCTCAACAATGAGATAATCCAAAGGAATTGGTGTTTCGGAAACCTTATAGCTGTTTGACTTTTGTATGCGTTGTTTATCGGTGATGAGAAGGTAATTGTCAAGAACAATGACATGCACAGAGTGTGAATTGATTCTCAAATCCCCCTTTCGAATCAAGTCGCCACGGAAAAAGAACTTTCTTCTAGAGGACTTAAGGTTGAGACGAGGCTGAATAATACTCGATTTCCATGTGAGCTGTCTCTCCACAAATCTAAGGGCATGGATATTATCAGAATGGACCTTCATTTCATTGACTTTGCCACCAAGTTGTCGAATGGCTTCCACAGCTTTGGTCAAAGCAACGTACTCGTCGTCTTCCTCGTCAAAAAACTTTCTAATATCCATGAGTTGGAGAGGAAGCTGTTGGTATCTGGAGTTGAAAGTGCTGATCAAAAGCAAATTTCCATTAACCTGTAGCTCTTTAATTCTTGGATTCAGGCGGATGAGTTCGTCCCATCTTTTTAGCGCACTGTTTCTGAGAAGATCCTCAATCATGGGCATGGCACTGATGTATGAGAGAAGTGGACCTTTGGCAGCCTTCGCCCATGCGATATACAATTGTGCAATTCCGTTAAGATCTTTGATAAACTTTCCGTCAGTCACGAGAATTTTTAAGAGCGGTTCATACAAAGAGGAGCGATGTATTTGAAGTAACTCCTTCGCCGCATTAATTATTTGGTCCCCAAATTCTCTAATTGATGTGAGCGAGGATGATCCCACCACAAGCTTTGCGAGTTTAATGAACTCGGGTCCCGCAATATCAACAAAGCATTCGGCCCGCTGAATAAAGTTCTGTTCAAACTTGATGAGATCAAAAAGAAAAGATTGTCTGCGGGACTCAGAAAGATCAATCGCCATATCTTGAGCCGCAAGTTTCCAATGGCTAGCCCAATCAGCCCCAAGCACGAGCTGGTTTATATCAGTTGTCCTCATCAAATGTTCATGTTCAATAGTCTTGTTAATCAGACACTGAGAGGAATAACATTTGACAGATAATTCGCGGCGACCTGGTTGTTTGTGGTCATGATCTCTACAATAGCACGACGTTAATTCCACCAACACTCCACTTGTCGAGCCAGACACTTGAAACAGTAGCTGTGGGGACTTTCCTGGTGAAGATTCTGGCTCAAAAACTAGCAAGTTATCCTGAGTAAATGAGTCGATAATGCGAGACACGTTGCTGCTGACAATGTCGATAGGTATATCTTGTTTGTGGAAGGCGGTGAGTTTCATCAAAACCTTGCGAAAGTCTTTAAGTGAAATTGTATCACCATGCATCCATTCTTTCAATTGAAGACACCATTGGAAGATTTGGCTGAGGGACCAAACATTGGAACAAGCAGCAAAATGAAGGGAAGTCAAAATCGACGGCAGGAAAGGTAGCAGCGGAAGTTCAAGCGGAACTGGAGGTAAGGCCTCGTTCTTTCTTCGCGTCGTGAGCGCTGGTTTGAGCTGTGAAGTATCTGGTTGGTACAATGATGCAAATATGGATTCGTCAAATATGTCCTCTGTTAAGCTGGGAAGTTCCGGGAGAATCGTGTAGTCAAATTGTGTGGCTGCGGGTGGCATTATAAAAGAATCATCGTAATATTCATTTTCGTCATCTTCAATTAAGCTCCATCGCGGAACACGTTCCTGATTATAATAATCCTCAAGTCCACCCAGGACATTTTCATCATAAGCAGAAAGCCCCATTTTGGATGGCGGAGAAGATCCTGTGTATTTTTTCGGCGACGGTGATCGACTACTTCTACTATCGCCAAAAACTCCCGAGTACATTTGCGGCAGTCTACCAAAAACAGATGTTCGAGTCGGTGAGCTCAGGGCACTGGACAAGTAGTTATACAGCTGCAGTTCTGGAGAAGTGGAAGGCAGATTTATGAGACGCGGAGGCGAGTTTCGGATAAACCGCAATTCTGGAGAACTTATTTTATGTGAAAGCGAAGGTCTGGCCAGCACTCGCATTGAGTCTTTCTCCACCAAACTAGGGATTCTTGTGGGGGTTGTGCGTGCAATGTCCATCGCACCAGGACCGGGATTTCTTCCCTGGCTGATATTTCCGTTATGTGCAAAAGTCGGCCCGGTTTCGTCCTCGTCGGAAGAAAATCGGTCTTCTAGAGGGTACGGCAATTGTTTAGGCAGAGGTGTACGTGCTATCAGGCTTGAAGGGAAAAAGTCACGGCCCAATTCTTCTTTTTCCTCCTCGGACTCGAGAATCTGGAATGGTGAGGTGCCTTTCTGCAGAAGATTTTGGAACTTACGCTGGCGATATGGATTAGTTTTAAGTGGGAGAAGTCCAACCGAAGAAGTATGTTTGGATTCTTCTAAAACAGACATTGATTCGTTTGCCAGCGGCGCCAAATATTCAGCATGTTTTCTTGTCAAAACCGGGCTTGCGGGCTCACTCAAAGCATGAACATTTGCCAATGTCTGTGCATTTATTGGAGATGGCAAGTCCAACCCATCTTCATCAAAGGGCAAATCCTGTGGGCCTTTGAGTCGCGGGCTTTCGTATGATAGAAGCAGGTCTTCTGCATATCCCGCAAACCCGGCGTAATCATCATTATCATGGCCATATCCCGAGTCATAAGAGAGATCTGGATTCACAGTAAGAGAAATGTTGGGCCGAGCTTTAAATTGCAGTTGTACAGGCGCCACAGGTTTTTCTGGAGTCGAAAATGGAATTTGCGGTAGTTGTGTTTCTTCAGGGATCAGATTCCCTGAAAATTGAGAATCTTGACTTTCAAATTGTGGGGGTGGCTTGCGTCTTAAAGACCGGTTTATTCCACTCATGGTCGCATATGCTTCAAGTGGTAAGCAAAGAGAGGGTAATTTGTTCTTTTTGTTGGTTTGGGCCGGTTAAATGTATTCGAAGTTTAAGTGCAATTATCACCTCAAGCAATAAATAATGTAGGTGCAATTCACCGTGTGTACTAAATATTGAACAATATCTACGATAAGTGTTTACGCCGTCATTGCAAATAATGGAGATACGATGTGTCACGTGACCGTGTTGTTGTTATGCTTGCTCCACCACCACTCGAGATCACACGAATAGATTCCAAAATCGTAAACTATTTTTCTGATGATTTCATGGCTAATTTCAAAACTTTTCTTTTTTTTGCCTTTTGTTTTGGCTTTAAAATGTGCCAGCTTTACCATCCATATTAATGATCCAAGAAGCCAAACTAAACCAAGCCACTGCGCTTTCTGGAGCAAATCAGAGTAGAGTAGCAGCAAGCAAGACTTAATAAGTTTTTGCAAAAGATTTTACAAATATTGTTTTTTTTTTGTGTTATTTATACGGAAATTATTTCAATTTTAATCTTATAGATTCCATGACCGAAAATAAGAATTTTTCGATACAATGATGGCTCTTTTCAAAAACGTCCCTATCTCGTGCTTTTTCGCAACCTAAGCTTCTCACATTTTTACAGTGTTTCCACTGCACTTACCACAAGGGGAATAAAATGTTTCATTTCCGGTATTCACTTATTACTTGAAGGCTTATCTGAGGACTAAAAAAATGAAAAAGCCGGCAACCAGAATCATAAAAAGGCCAAAACACAAGCCTGCCACATCACCGGTGGTAAAACTATTTTCATGTCTTTCATGTAATTCTTTGACTTGATTAACCAACCCTTCGACCTGGCGGGAAAGCGACAATTTTTCCTTTCTCCAGGCTAACACTCTTGAATTCAAGTAACGTGTATATTCCTTAGACTGATATTCATTAGTAAGGGCCCGTAACACTTGGTGCCAGGTAGAAGTTTCATCATGCTCAAAAGCCAAGAGGAAATCTATCAAGGGGGCGACTTCGTACTCTCTGGCAAGCTCCGTCAACTCTTCTATTCTCTTTGCATAAGACAAAAAATCGGCACTCTCCTTGAGCTTATCTTGAAATTTGGTTTCCACGCATGATCTGGTTAAATGCCATGTGGAGAAATCCTTAAGAAGTTCTGGGTGAAGGCATTGTCGGAAACTCTTTTCAAAATCATTTTGGACTCTGACAATAGAGCTTTTGATATCTTGAGGCTTACCAATGTAAAAGCTCAGAAACTGGTCTAAATCCACCGAGCAGTATGCACGATTTTCAGTTGAACTTGAAGAAAATGCCCGTTTAAAGTGGAAGTAAAACTCGGGGAATAAACCTCTTTCTTCAAAGCAAAGCTGGTATGGAACGTATTGGTGGTAGTCGAAAGAATCACTATATTGTTGAAGTATAAAAGGTGTCGCATTGAACTGGAATATTTCCTCGGTATCTGGTTGATCGGTGAAAGGCTTACGAGACAATTCCACCATCTGAATGTAATCGTTGGTTTCAGCTTCTGTGGATTCCGTGATTTGATTCTTTTGATGTCTTTCTAATACTTTGAAATCATTTGAAGTTTCTTCTCTTTTGGTCACCGGTAAATAACCTTTAAACATTTAATACGCAACCTCTAGAGCCACAGAATGGTTATTGGATCACTAAATAATTTTGGGGGATGATACAAGAAGAAGAAAAAAAAGAAAGAGCCAAATTTAAGAGAACATTTTCAAAGTTAGAAACAAAAGGGGGAATTGGCAAATCCGAGGGAATTAATGTTCAAACAATGACTTCATATATGCATTGTGAGAATGGATTCCAAGGCACTTCTTCAACTGAGGCTCGCAATGTTCTAACCTTGATTCCATTTATTTGACTTTCAAAATTAATTTAAAGTCATTTGCATGTTAACTAAGCCTTGGATCTTCTCTCTTAAAAACAGTTCAACATAAGCTTGAAATTATATCAACGACTTTTTCATTCATGAAAATCCTTTTACTTGCGTTTTATTGTGAATCGCGGAACTACTTGTAAATCATTTGCTTCAAAAGGACATTTCCATTGTACTTAATATAGCGAGCGGAAATGAAGAACCCGATTATTCAATCTCGCACTATGTTGGCTTCCAAAAAACAACACTGAACAATGCAAACATAATAATATTTCAGTGCATCGTGAATTATTGATAGAGAGTGCAATGATAGTTTAGGAGTACGAAAATCAGTAGCTTGCGAAAAAAAAATCAATGAAGAAATTGATTGCACTTTGAACCTTATCATTAAGCTTGCTAGAAAAAGGGAAAAAGAAACGAAGTCGTTTCAATTCGGAGAACTTGTTTAGAGAAAATTATCTATATGATTGAATCCAAATATGTTCAAAACTGGAAATCCATTTTCTTTTTTTTTTTGTTTTTTCAATCCAACTTATCCAATTTTTGTATCCTTCACTTTCTCAAACCACAACTCAATCATCCAGCCTCACAAAAATATTTGAGCCGCACATATTTCCACCAGGGGAGGTTCAAAGAAAAAAAAAAAAAAAAAATGCGCGTCTTTTCGATCAAACTTACGCGTCCTCTCTTCTCGAAACATAACGTACTAAACTAAGCAACAATATCAGAAGAAGAAAAAAAAATTATAGAACTGTGTAATATGTACTCCGAAACCGTGACCAGATTTATTGCACAGGGTGCCAACTTATACTCGCAAAAAGAATATGAACAAGCGGCCACGAGCTATGCCGATGCTTGTGCTGCTTTTAACGATGAACACTCACGTGACGACCCCGATCTTCTTTTACTCTATGGAAAGGCACTTTTCCAGAATGGTGTGGCCAAGTCCGGTGTTTTGGGTGGCGTAAGTGGAGTCAATACCGGTAATGGTGAATCTGCGGATGCTGAAGATAAGAATTCCGATGGGGAAGAAGAAGACGAAAGCGGGTTCCAATTTCATGAGGGAATGGCAGAAGGAGATAACGATAATAACGATAATAACGACGAGATAGAAGATCACGTGTCTTTTGCTGAAGGAGAGGAAGAAGGGCAAGAAGATGCTCCTTTTGACGGAGAGGAGGACGGTGAGCCTGAAGAAGAACAAACTGATTTTGAGGTGGCATGGGATATTTTAGACCACACGCGGGCATTATTCGAAGAGTTGGCGGAAGGCCTTGAAAAAGAAGCAGCTGGTATCGAACCACCATACTTGGCATCTGATGACGATGAACCCAAAACAAAGTATGCCGAGACAATCAAGAAATTATCGGAAACCTACGATCTCCTTGGAGAGGTTTCATTGGAAACCGAAAATTTCCCTCAGGCTGCCAGCGACTTGCAATCCTGTCTTGAGTTGCGCCAGAAATTATACAATAAGACCACTTCCTCGTGGATTTCCGAGTCCCACTATAAATTATCATTGGCACTTGAATTCTGCGTTGAAGATTCCGAACTGAGGTCCAAAGCTGCTGGCCACGTGAAGCTGGCCATTGAAATTGTGAAGGCTCAGGTACAAGCGTACCCGGAGCTGGATGAAACGAAAAAGAGTGACAAAGTCGATATGCTTCGTGATTTGGAAGAGCGTCATAAGGAGCTCCAGAAAGATCCAGAGCAGGAGGTCCAGGCCGAGCAATTGGATATCATCAAGGGCATTTTGGGCGAGGCCGTAGGTGGGCCTTCTGCTACCCGTGCTTTAATTGAAGAGACGCAGAAAAAGCCTCAAGTTAACGATTTGTCTTCCATGGTGAAAAAGAGAAAGGCAAAACCAGATGCTAACTCTGCAAAGAAGCCCAAAACAGATTAAGCGTAAAATAATAAAGAAAAAGGTAATGAATAAATATAATTTAGAATATTCCGATCGTCTGTTCCGGCTCTTTTATCAGATTTTCAAGACAGGGAATGCCTACAATGAAACAAGGGTCGCACTAAGGAAACGTTAAGCTTGCATGTTAGTTAACAGTATGGTTATTTACTAAATAGAAATTATTATTGATATTGAAAGTACAAAACCGGCAGTAGAGAACTATAATTTTCTTTAGGAAAAAAAAAAAAAAATAATAAACAGTATAAAAAAGTATAAGAAAAAGGAGAAGACACGTTTTCGCAGCCATATCAACTCAATACTCAATGGACCCATCGCCCGGAGCTGCTGTGTGCACACCCGCACCAAAAGGCCATGAACTTAGAATCTGTGATCGCTAGCTCATCTCTTCCACTCCCTAATAATAATAATAATAATAATAATCATGGCTCCAGCCTCAGTACACACAAAACAGACGAAAAATAGAAGAAGAAAAAAGAGAAGAACCGAGGATTTTTCCTCGGACTCGGACTCTGATTCCAGCAACTCTTCTGGAAATGAGGCTGAAGATCAACTGGACAAAACCGTAAAAGAAAGTGTTGAAACGCCGCAACAACAAATTTCCATCGATGATATGGACATTTCTTCGGACACTGAGACAAAACCTGAGGAGGAGGATTTACAGATTTCTAAAGAAATTCAGGAAAAAGTCAATAGCATCAAGTTCACATCCACGCAAAACCAGTCGCTAGCGGAGGCAAAGCAAACAGTGAAAAACGATACACAAGAATTGGAAAATAAGTACTTGGCTTACATGGCGACAAACTTTTCAGATGACCTCGACCAGCTCCGTAAAAAACCAGATTTCACCAGCAATTCCATTGTGTTGTTAGCGAAAACCCTTCAATCTGGAAGCAATATGTTTGATAGCGAGACCTTGGGTGCTCTTCTAAAGGAGTAATTATTTCGATAGAAATAAAATGAAATTTCATTCAGGTTTATGGATGAATTCACGGTGAGTGTCGCTTCAATGGTCTTTAAGACTTTCATTTTTAAAATGCTTTGAACAGGCAAATTGGATAATGAAAATTTCTGAAAAAGATTGACTTTGTGGTCAGTCGGAGTATTCGCCGACTAATCAATCATTTATTTGCTTCGTGAGAGCGAGAAAATTCCTCAAAGAACTGAACGTATGCTTTTTTACTTAGAATAGCTCATTTATAGGACAATTACATCAGCATGATATGACAGTTTATTCTTGAGGCGAATAAGAAAATCCAATCTAAGTGGCTCTTTCAAAAGATCGATATGATATTGAGGGGATTTTGGTAGAAATTTCTATCATTTTAAAAGTCGCTGTACACTAAAAGTTCCAGAAGCCAATATTATCCGTAACCTTCTCCGTTAATTTCGAATTTATATATCAAGTAACTTTATCTATCGAGAATCAGTCCAACAAAGCTTTCAAAAACTCATCTACATCAGTTCCATACAGTCCCACCTTCCTTTTTTTTTTTTTTTTGACTGATACATCTGATTAAAGGGCGAGATAAATGATACTAACCATCACTCTCTAAAAACTATCCCAAATATATACCGACTGGCGAACCAAAGCCCACTTCACGCTGTACCACAGCAAAAGAAAGCAATGTAATATATATTTGTAACAACAATGAATCTTACGTCATCGACCCAATGGATAGGTTTCCTTCAGCGCCATTTGCTTGCACAGAAGAGGCAATAAAAGGGATTTTTTGTGAATGGTGGTCTAGATTAGAAATTAAATCGGAAGAGTGGAAAAGCAGCTGTCACTGTTGAAAATGGTGCAGCGTTCAAGAGCCGCAAATTTTGTGTGACAGTTTATTCATAAGAAATCGAAAAAGAAAAAACGAGAATTATAGTCTTTGCAGATATATCTGATAAAAGTCTGAGAGAATGAGAAAATCTTTAAACCACAAAATAACTGGTACTTCCTTTTTTCGAGAAGGAGACAAAAAATCTTTTCCAAAAAAGTCCCCACTTATTTTTTTCATATCTTATATACAGGGTTCCACCAGACTGCTTTCATGTGTAATGAACCATCTTCGTTAGATTTCAATAAGCCTGGTTAGCTCAATCGGTAGAGCATTTGACTCTTAATCTTAATAAGGTCAATCAAAAGGTTGCGGGTTCGAGCCCCGCATCGGGCTTTCTTTTTTGAGTACAATGCTCTCATCTGCTAAGCGCGCGAGCTCTTTTCTTTTTTTGTTGTTAGAGGAAAAGGACATCGTAGACCAAAGATCATCAGGACAGTACAAGTACCAACTATTTGAATTTGACAAATCCCATCAAATCAAAAAAAAATTATACATATATTTCAATCGACTTTCATAATCATGATATACACATTCAATATAATTATACGACCTTTAATCTCAATACCCAAATCCAGTAAGGCGCGAATCGCCTGATGACTCGCCTCGTCCTGCAGCCAATGTCAGAGTCAGATCTGAGGAAGAGTCATTGAAATTTCTACGGCCTAAGTTTTCAAAAACCCTGATCTACCGACTATTTCAAACTTAGGAAGGGGTTTTTTTTCTTCGTTTTCCTTATTATTTCCGAATTTAAAATCTCGTTTCATCATTTTTAAGAAATAAGCGATCTTAGAAAGAATAAAAAACTCCTGGAAATCCAAGAATAACAAGTGAATAATCTTACCATGTCTAAAGATAAAGAAGCAGGCTTCGTGGCACACGAGACCAGTCGGGCCGTGGATGAAAAGGATGAAATCAAGCCATACTTGTTTATTAAAAAAGCTTCTGACTTTTTGGATTCTGTGGGTGTGGAAGTCACTGGAATTGAGCGTATTTCACCATATAGAAGGTCCACCAATAAGTTCAAACAACTTACTACCGTGACTGGTCTTTGGTTTTCTGCATGCGGAGGTCTTTCTTCAATGTCGAGTTTCTATTTGGGTCCTTTGCTCTTTGGCCTAGGCCTTAAAAAAGCGGTCATTGCTGGAATGTTGGGCCAGTTTGTGGGATGTTTGGTCGCTGCATACTGTTCTTTGATGGGTCCTCGGTCCGGATGTCGTCAAATGGTGACGGCTCGGTTTTTGTTTGGCTGGTGGATGGTCAAGTTGGTGGCCATTGCCAGTATAGTTGGAGTCATGGGCTGGTCGGTGGTGAATTGTATTGTGGGAGGCCAAATCCTCAATGCTATCAGCGAAGGAAAAGTCCCCTTAGTGGTTTCGATTGTCATTATCGGCGTTGTCTCGCTTTGCATTTCCATTGCTGGAATCAGATTTGTTTTGAAGGTCGAGGCTCTTCTTTCGATTCCAGTCATGGCTGCATTCATGATGTTGTATATTGTGGCTGCTAACAAGTACCAGTACTTATCATGGGCCGATTCAGCAAGTGAGGATTACGCTACCCTTAAAGGAAATACTTTCTCTTTCTTTGCCTTATGCTACTCAATCACTTCTACATGGGGCTCTATTGCAGCAGACTACTATATTTTGTTCCCTCAGGACACACCAGACGTGCAGATTTTCACCTTGACTTTCCTTGGCATCTTTCTCCCCACCTCATTTGTCGGCGTCATTGCGCTTCTAATCGGAAATATTGCCTTAAACCACGAGCCTTGGGCCCAGGCTTATGAATCCTTGGGTATGGGTGGTCTTTTGGCTGCGGTCTTTGAGCCCTGGGGTGCAGGCGGAAAGTTTCTCTTGGTGCTTATTTTCCTCTCTTTGATTTCCAACAACATTTTGAACACTTACTCTGCGGTTTTCGGTATGCAAATCATCGGACTCCCATTGGCTAGAGTACCTAGATGGCTCTGGTCCTTGCTTATGACAGGATTGTACTTGGCATTGTCGATTATTGGCCGGTACAAGTTTGCTACTATCTTGGGCAACTTCTTGCCTATGGTGGGCTACTGGCTCTCTATCTACTTCATGCTTCTTTTGGAGGAGAATACCATCTTCCGTACCAAAAGATTTAGACATTTGTACACGAAGGAATTTGAGGATACCGACTCCGATACATCTTCCTTGATGAGTGGTGCCAACAATAACTACAATTTCCTTATTTGGAATACTCAGGGCAAACTCACACAAGGTCTTGCTGCTACTGTGGCTTTCCTTTGTGGTGCTGCGGGTGCTGCTGTTGGAATGTCACAAACTTACTGGATCGGACCTTTGGCGAAGAAAGTGGGCGGAGAGTTTGGCGGAGATATTGCCATGTGGCTCTGTATGGCTTTTAGTGGAGTTGTGTATCCTGGTCTCCGGTACTTGGAGCTTAAGAGATTCGGCAGATA